>JAWQFJ010015577.1:0-5000 GCA_034096865.1 Theodoxus fluviatilis
GTCGGACGGATCTTTTCTGATGGGTAATTGGTGGGTTTACCTGCGTGATTCCGGTGGTATCTTCGGTCGGTCGTTGTGTGTGTGTTATTTGGTCACCCTGGGTGTTATTTGTTCGTTCTTCTGGCCCCTCCCCCTATTTGTCCATTTCGTTTCCTCTCTGTTCCCAGTTTCTTCTTCCCCCTTTTATTTCTGTTGTTACTTTCTTTCTTCTTTCTTTCTCTTTTTGCTTTTTCTTTGCATCGCCCCATTCAACCTTTTCCGCTTCTTTATTTTTTATTCGGAGTTCCCTTCTACTCACTTCTTTTCTTTCTCCCTCCTTCGTCTCTTCTTCTTCTCTTCTTCTTCTTCGCTTCTTTTATTTCTCTCTATTATCTTTTTTGTCCTTTTTTGCACTTACTCTCTTTTTTCCTTCTTTCTTCCTCCCCTTCCTTTTTTTTCTTTTTTTCTTGTTCTTCTTCTTCTTTCTTTGATTTTTTTTGCTTTGGTTTTCTTCTTTTTCTTTTCCATTTTTTTTTTTATCTTTTTTTTTGTTTTGCGTTATTTTTTTTTTTTCTTTTTTTTTTTCTTTTCTCTTCATCTCTTCTCCCAAGGTTTCCTCTTTTCCGTTCTTTTTTTTTTCTTTTCACTTTTTCTTTCTTTTTCTTCCCTTTCCGCCCTTTTTTTCTTTCTCCTCACATCTCTTTTTTCCGTTCTTTCGCCTCTCTTTCCCTCCCTTCTCTTCCCCTTCTACTAGGATGGGGGGACAATTTGCTGTAAAACAGCACACTTTTTTTTCCTAAGGACGATCTCAACCACAGAAGAATGATGTGGCTCAATGGCGGACGACAAGGGATGGATGGGATGGAATGGATGGATGGATGGATGGATGGATGGATGGATGGGTGGATGGATGGGTGGATGGGTGGGTGGGTGGGTGGGTGGGTGGGTGGGTGGGTGGGAGGGTGAGTGGGTGGGTGGGTGGAAAGATGGATGGGTGAAAGGATGGATGGATGGGCGAAAGGATGGATGGATGGATGGATGGATGGATGGATGGATGGATGGATGGATGGATGGATGGATGGATGGATGGATGGATGGATGGATGGATGGATGGATGGATGGTGTTTTACGGCCTATCAGCCTTTGTAGGCTATTGAAGGCCATCAAGCACGAAATCACTAGCACAGTTTCCGGACGACAAGGGAACTACGGAAATAGAATCGCAACATCCCCAGTCTCCAGGAGGCCCATTCCACCTTCCACAACTCACTGGCCAAGAATACCCGCCACAAAACCATCGGCATCAGCCAGACGACGGCCCAGTCTGTGAGGGAGCGTGCACGTCAGACGTACCTCCTGGCGAGGCTAATTGGCTCTAATGACTTGCACGCTGCGGGCAATCAAATCCCCAGCACACAACCTATCCATTTAGAAAGTGAATCCTTTGTCACCTTGCGATCAAAACAAGTCTTATAATAATTGTTCCTTTTTACCTCAACACGACAACAATTTACACCATTGGGGACGAAGACGTTTGGCGCTAGAGAGAGAGAGAGAGAGAGAGAGAGAGAGAGAGAGAGAGAGAGAGAGAGAGAGAGAGAGAGAGAGAGAGAGAGAGAGAGGGGGGGGGGGGGGAGGGGGGCAGGGGGAAGGGGGAGAGTGGAATTATTCTGCCTACACATCTAAACAAAAGAAAAGAACAGAAAAGACGCCCATTATGTGATTATATTTAAATACTCTTCACACAGGGCACCAACTTTCGATGAAGCTACTGAATACCGTGTTCTCGGAACAGAAGTTTGGATATTAAACATCAAATCGGGGATACCAAAACTGGAATATTTTTCGACTACAAACCAGTATATTTCACTCCACAAATACGTGTTGTCACCACTTCTCGTCGACAGCTCTGCAGATAGATCATTGAGGCATACCATACATTAACTAATATAACATATCATAACATATTTTCAATTCATCCGAAATCTAGAAATTACAAGTCACATTTCCCTGGCAGTCGGCATTGGCTATGTACAACAGAAATTTCTCAATGCTAGACAAAAAAAAGTAACACATAAGGCCACAAAAGAAAAAGTTGCGATTGTTGTAACTCTACCGACCTTTTTTTTCCTGCCGACCCTCAACTGTTTTACGATCGTGAAAAAAGGGGGAGGCAGAAATCGACAGCAACCAAGGAAATGTGTGCTGTCCTATCTCTCCTCCCCTAAGAATACTCGGGGAATCCAATGTTTAAGTATTAAAATCTTGGTGTTTTTTTCAGCGATAGAGAAATTGTGATTTATGCTAAATCTGGCCTCTTCGTTGGAAAAAAGTTCAAGCCGATTTATCGACCCTTACACACACACACACACACACACACACGCGCGCGCGCACGCACACACACACACACACACGCGCGCGCGCACACATGCACATACACACACACAAACACACACACGCACACACACACAAACCCTCCCCCCATGTTACTGCACTAACATTTTTTTAGGGGTGATGGGGGGTGGGACGTGGGGGTGTTCGGGGTTGGCCTAAGGGGTGACATGAAATAAACAAGGTTTAGTGGTTGCATTGCTAGATTAAGATCACACTGCAGTTCTTGAATAGAAGGTGTTCTAAAGTTATGCTCTTTGGTATTAAAGATCGAAAGCATCTGTCTGTGTATTTCTGGAGGACAGAATCTTTGGCTGCGACCTCCGGAAATACCATATCAGGTGGCCAGAATGCCTCCACGCAGAAGTCCAAGTGGGCGGAATGAGAGTGGGTGGCAAAACTGCATCGGGGTAAAACGGAGCGAAAGAAGCTCTCGATTTCTCCAGTCCTCTAGAAGCAGCGGAGAGTGAAGGCAAGAACTTGTCAGGGCATGACAATTGAAATCCATCTTTGGCTCCATCACGTTAGCGCCACTGTCGGCAAAGCTGCCGCCAAACGGGTGCCCGGTGCATGGAAGCGAAGGGCGAAGGAAGGAAAAGAAAAGGAGGGGAAAAGAAAGAGATGGGCCAAGAGGAAGGGAAGAGCAGAGGAGACCCCATTACTCTCACACGACCGTCTTCCATCTCACTTACAGCCAGCGCGTGGCCGAATTGAATGGAGTATCCAGTCGCAAGATTTCATTCCCTAAAAGTATTGAAGGGGGAAAAAAAGGTTAAATCTTACTTACCTCGCCCTTACTCCCACAGAAATACATTCCCAGTCTCAACGCCATCCTCTTGTTTTTCGGTGAGAAATAGACTTCGAGAGAGCTTCTTTCCAAGAAAAGTACCAAGGACAAAACTGGTTACCCACTCAATCCACGGACTTACTTTACGTAGCTAAGTAAGCGAACAACCAAAAGACACATGCACCACAATAATGATTCATGGTGGGATACAAATATTAAAATGCTGCATCGTCAATAACACTCTTCAGTAAGACGCCCCATGCTCGCGCTTTTCGCCACGATCTCCTAGCTTTTCGCCTCTTCCCTCGCTTCCAGGTAGGGAAGGGGGCAGACAGGGAGGCAGGCTGGGGAGAGACAGGCTCTCTGGCAGACGCACTGGTCCTCACTGCAGCACGGCGCCATTGGAAGCTGCTACTGTAGACCACCCCGAAATTCCAAACACCACACAAAGCTGTCAGCGCAGTCAGGGCTGGGAAAAATCAGCACAAGTGCCTTCAATCAGGGAACGGGAGGAGACCGAGAGAGAGAGTGAGAAGGCGATTAATTAAGAAGTTTGGAGAGGGAGAATTCCAGCACGCGCGAGTTTGGAGATGACCAATTATTTTTGTGCATGCCGTTTTAAATGAAACTTGAGGTCCCCAGCGGCAAGTTCTCACAATCATGGAAGAAGAGAGATGTCAATCAACTTAGGGTACCTGTTTGGGCCTCTCTCTCTCTCTCTCTCTCTCTCTCTCTCTCTCTCTCTATATATATATATATATATATATATATATATATATACATATCTCTCTCTCTCTCTCTCTCTCACGCACACACACACACACACACACACACACACACACACAATCTAGTGTGCACAAAATAGCGTGGCCAGTACCTTTGCACAAGTGCTACTATACAGGGCACTCTTTTCTTAGGATTTCTTCTAATAGAGAAGTTCATGCATCACGTACATGTGATTACAGCTAGGAACAAGTATGCTGCAGAAGACTCCCTGGAAAGATGAATGACATCATATTTCGGATTTGCAACAGCAACAGTCTACAAAACTTCGGGGAAGTAGGGTGGGGGTGGGCCCGCGGAGTTAGGAAATTTTACGAATTGAGATCTATGTTCTTCTCTGCAAAAAGAACATCTTCAAGGCCAGGCTTACAGAAACAGGCATCAGGTTAGTGAGGGGGGCTATTGTGATGGGGAAATAGAGAGCCATCTCCAGCCTGACAGTCAGAGGGATCAACTGCACCGCAATAGGCTTGCAGCCTATCGGGAAGAAATCAAAGAACTCTGCATCTGGGGCCTCATCCGGTCTGTGGGAGACGGCAGGCAGATGAGACCTAACACGAGAATGCAATACGGAAGCCACAAGTCCGCCATGACATAGAAGCACGACCCTCCAAACATTAGAGGACTCTGACTATCATTGGTTGCTCCAGTTTCTCTATTTTTCACCTCGGTTAAACTGGGGCGGCAAAATGGAGGAAAAACTTGACTGTGAATGAAGCTCATTCTTCAGTCGGAGAGATGTCAAACCTCGCCAGAAAGGTTGCCGATGATACACGAGGGGGACGTTTTTTCGTCACCACAGGAGCAGAAATCAAGCTGCACTGTGCAGACAGGAATTTGCAGGGACTTCACCAAATCGGAGTAGTAAGAACATTTCTCCATAACTTCGTGCAAGCACACTATGCCTACTCACATAAAGGACAGAAAGAGAAAAAAAAGAGGGGTGGGGGGTGGGGGGGGGGGGGGGGGGGGAGGAGGAAAGGGCACTGCACTGCATAACGTTCTAATCATTTTTTGGGGGGTGCCAAAGTCAAAAATAGTCCTTAGGTATGGAAGTTTG
>JAWQFJ010015577.1:7500-22500 GCA_034096865.1 Theodoxus fluviatilis
CAGTCTCGATTATCTGACGTACTTGTCTGCATGAACCTTGTAATGCAGAATGCTCTCAAGTGGGTCTTCCGCCTCTGTCGACCTCGGCTATCCACTGTGCGCCCACACGCAGCTGTCCTGCTGCCCTTCTTCTATCTGTCAAGCCCCGTGCCCTGTCAGTGTGAACACGTGCGTGCGAGCCAGAGTCGATGGTGGCAGTGACTGTGCTTGAACTTCCTGCATGGTGCACTCTTTCGTGGGTGCGTTTTTGGCGTGTGTGTGTGTGTGTGTGTGTTTGTGTGTGTGTGTGTGTGTGTGTGTGTGTGTGTGTGTGTGTGTGTGTGTGTGTGTGTGTGTGTGTGTGTGTGAGAGAGAGAGAGAGAGAGAGAGAGAGAGAGAGAGAGAGAGAGAGAGAGATCCCTGACTAGATGCACGTCGGCTATCAATCTGTTCTTCATCCACTCATCCATCAGAACACTAGTGATCTCTTCTCCTTTTACAGAGAGGCATCACTTGGACATGGCAGGCTAGAAGAAGGGGGATGTTGGCAGGCTGTAGACAGTTCCTGTTTATGCTTCCAGGGGCAGGTGGCCCTTGTTGGAGGCCAGAGCTATGACGCCTCTCATAACAGCCCTACCCCTCCGTCTGGGTGTCGTCTTTTTCCAAAACTCTGGGTGTCCACTTTCTCCCGTAAGAAGCATACGCCCATCACGCTCCATCACAGCTTTTGAACATACATTGCATTCAGACGCTGATAAAACTGTGAGTGCTTAATCACTTCAAACTATCCGGAAGCTCAACCAGCAGCATTATAGGAAACGTTGCAAAGCCAGAGTCAGGGCTGATAAATTCAATAGAAAGTCAAAGCTCATTTTGCACCCACTTCATCTCGACAGTGCTTCATATAATTTTCTTGACTCATGTTCCCATCAAAGTGATGTGCATCATTATGCGCGTAGATGCAGAGGACTTTAGTTGATCAAGAAATTAATAATATCGGTGGTCATCAACTATGGTGACAGAATAGAAGAATGTGGCCAGACGATTTGAGAAGGCGGCAGAAATGTGGCTGGTCAAGGTGGGATTTGCCAAGGATCAGAGGGACAGGATGCATTAAATCCGAGATGTGAGACAGGCCCTCTCTCCGCAGGAGTGCCCTTAAGCCCGCCATCCTCAGTGCAAGCCAGTGCTAGTCAGGTGTCAAGAGGGAGCCGCCAGCAGTCAGCATTCCCACATCGGACTCTCCATCACCAGGGATAGAAGCAGTGTCCTGAGGGAGTGTCTCATACCCCACACCCATCCCCCTCCCAGATGAATCTCGGATCTCCTCACTGACAGTCGCCTAAGAAGCTAGTCTTTCAGTGGGTAACGCGGTGAAGAAGCATTAAAGAGGCTCATGAAATGTGAAGGTAAGGCACAGGATCAGTCCAACATGACGTCTCCCAGACACTGGCCACGCTAAGAACGCCACGCAATTCCAGATTACTTCAGAGGGCTGCACGCGAAAACAGGACCTATCCCAGGTGAACACCGATGTCTATCAGCGTGAATTCGAGAGTTAGAGAGGCAAAATCGCACGCTTACATCCACTTAGTGGCTTACTTGGGGTTGAGACGGACTTATTAAGGATGACAGCCAGATTGGGAAATACAGAGAGAGAGAGAGAGAGAGAGAGAGAGAGAGAGAGAGAGAGAGAGAGAGAGAGAGCGAGAGAGAGAGATAGAGAGAGAGAGAGAGAGAGGAGTACTAGAACTCGGTGCTGAGTAGCTTGCCCAAACACCTGGTGGTCAAGTTCGTCCCGGTCTCGCACCGTTGATGCTGAAGCGCTCGGAGAGCTGTTTGCGGCTTATGAATAAACGTTACCTCCATGCCATCAACCTGTTCACGACTGGCTACAACCCCGTACATCTCTACTACGGGTGGGTGGGTGGTGGGTGGGTGGTGGGTGAAGAAGGAAGGCGCTTATACTTGATTTTGTCTTGAGTGAGCACGCGAGCATGCATGTACGTACGGGCGCCACTGTGTGTGGGTGCCTCTTTGTGCGTGTATGAGCATGTGTGCGCGCGTATGTCGATTGTGTTTTTTCATGTTCGCGTGTGTGGGATTCTGTACGAGTGCTTGAGTGTGTGAATGCAAACGCGTGCTTTCTCACTTTGCCTCTCTACTTTAACAAAATCCCCGCACGACATGAACCATATACCCTCCATAGCTGTCCGAACAAATAACATATTCATAATACATGACGTTGTGCATGGGCCTTACTCTTTGAAGCGGTTCAACATGTCTTACTCTCGGTAAACTGCCGTGAGTGAATGTCCCTGAAATACCACACATTTCCTGGTAGGAGTGTCATGCGACATTTCACAAGACTGATGAAAGATGGAGGTTTAGTGCACGTCAAGATTTGTCAGTCACAGCTCACACACGAATCAAGCGCGCGCTCGCCACGGACTGCCCGTAGATCAGTACTGGGGTCCAGAGAGAAAAGGGACAAGGGTCTGAGGTGGGACCAAGACATCCAGAAGGACAGTCCGCCAGACATCCATGCAACGGTCTCAGTATGTGCCTTTAATTCAGGACACAAACATCCCAGTCCACAAGCTCGTGTGCTCAGCAGCATCTCAGCAGAGACATACATCAAACGAAGTGAAAGACTGCGTGACAACTGAATGCCAACAATGTGGCATACACACGAAGCTACTCGCAGAGTGAGCAGCGGGAGACGCTGTGGTGGACACAGAGAGATATATCTCCGTTGAGATCTGCTGGTAGTGAGAAGTTAACTTCAAGCTCTTGCTGAACTTGAAGCAAAGATTTCGATTTTTTTGGTCCAAGGTCTACACCCCCATCCCTCCCTCCCCCTCTCTTGTTCGCGTGTTGTTTGTGAACATTCTTTCGTTCTCGTTTCTCAAACCATCCTTGCCAGGTTTTTCTACCCGTAAATGTATCCCTTTCCCTTTTCCTAGTGTCTCAACACAGGCAGACTCAAACTAACAGTGCAAAAACTAAGAAGCAAGAAACACAAGAATGACGAATCGCTCTTTTGCACCATTTTAAACAGGGATTGCTTACGCCTCCAACAAGTAGGTTTAAATATATCCAACTAGACACGGAAGTGTGACGACAACATATAATACGGGGTGTGCTTCGCGCTGGTGTGTTTTCATGTGCATGTACGTGTTTGCGTGTGTGTAAGCATGTGCTTGTGTGTATGAGTGAGTATATGTGTGTGTGAGCCTGCATGTTTGCGTGCACCCCTGTATGTGCGTTTGTGTGTGTTTGCGTGTGAGTACGCGCATTGTATGTTTTTGTGCGTGTTTGTACGTCGGTTCATGCGTTTCTGTATGGGCACTCGTGTCTATCCATCTCCTTTCCTTTCTCTAACTGCACTCACTACCTGCATCTCTGTGACTCATCAACCACAGGCTCACAGATGGCGCCACCGTGACGTACGCAGAGGCGCGTTGCATAGCCTACCTAGTTGGCAAATAAAAGGCCGGTGTCAACATGTGTCAAACATTTGAGAGATGGAGAGAGAGAGAGAGAGAGAGAGAGAGAGAGAGAGAGAGAGAGAGAGAGAGAGAGAGAGAGAGAGAGAGAGAGAGAGAGAGAGAGAGAGAGAGAGAGAGAGAGAGAGAGAGAGAGAGAGAGAGAGAGAGAGAGAAAGAGAGAGAGAGAGAGAGAGAGAGAGAGAGAGAGAGAGATTTTCAGCCTCAATGTTTGCACACATACTTCATCAAAACAGATAGATAATACGGCGATTTCTAAAGTTCATCTTCTGGGAGTTCAAAGCATAAGATGTGAGGTGTATTATGTGGAAACCCGCTGAACATAATTGGAGACATCCATACGCTCCAGAGCATCAGCAAATCCAAGTTGGACATTGTCAAGCAAGCATAAAGGTCAGACGAAAACTTCAAACATCAAAATCTGACCAAACAAGAGAGAAACAAGACCGCGAACATTATGAACTTCAATGTGGCCAAGTAACGTAATCAAAAATGACTTTCACAGCTTTAGTCCTCGTCAATGCAATACTTTTCACTCTGGAAACAAAACGATTCATTGTCAAAGCGCACTACAGCCAACAGCGTGTGGATCCTTATGTCCCCCACTTCTCTGATCAAAACCACCATCCCCCATATTATTTTTTCATGCCTCTACCCCTCGTGCCCTTCCCCATCCCCACCCCCACTCTATTCACCCTTCCCCATCCCCACCCCCCTCTCTATCCACCCTTCCCCATCCCCACCCCCCTCTCTATCCACCCTTCCCCATCCCCAGCCCCTCTCTATCCACCGTTTCCCATTTCCACCCCCTCTCTATTCACCCTTCCCCATCCCCACCCCCTCTCTATTCACCCTTCCCCATCCCCACCCCCTCTCTATTCACCCTTCCCCATCCCCAGCCCCTCTCTATCCACCCTTCCCCATCCCCACCCCCTCTCTGTTCACCCTTCCCCATCCCCACCCCCTCTCTATTCACCCTTCCCCATCCCCAGCCCCTCTCTATTCACCCTTCCCCATCCCCACCCCCTCTCTATTCACCCTTCCCCATCCCCACCCCCTCTCTATTCACCTTTCCCCATCCCCACCCCCTCTCTATTCACCCTTCCCCATCCCCAGCCCCTCTCTGTTCACCCTTCCCCTTCCCCATCCCCACCCCCTCTCTGTTCACCCTTCCCCACCCCCACCCTATTCACCCTTTCCCATCCCCACCCCCTCTCTATTCACCCTTCCCCATCCCCAGCCCCTCTTTGTCCACCCTTCCCTATTCCCACCCCCCTCCATGCGTTTCCCCCGTCAACCCGACTCCGCTTGGGCATGTTTACTGCGACAAGGTCGAAGGGCGGCTTCAAAGCCAGAGCAACTCATGCTAGATAGAGGACAAAAAACGATCTACAACGTCCTGGTATTCGACACAGATCCCTGAAGGAGGAGGCGAAAAAGGTCAGAGGTCAGGGGAAGAGGCGAAAGAGGACAGAGAGGAGACGAAAGAGGACAGAGGACAGGGGAGGAGAAGGAGAGGAGAAACAGAGGGAGCGATGACAGACGCAGTAGGGCAGGCAAAATAGAAAGACTGGGAGTGAGAGGTGAAGAAGAAGAAGTGAAGCTGGAGGATCACAAGGATTAATAGGTGCTGTGATAGCAGTAGCAACAACAATATCAACATGCACACACGCGCGCACGCACGCGCGCGCGCACACACACACACACACACAGACACACACACACAGAGGGCGGGAAGCGAGTATGGAGAGAGAGGGAGAGAGCTTGATAGCTTGATTGATTGATTGATTGATTGATTCTTCATTTATCAAGGATGACATTTTAGGCATTTCTGCCTATCTTACAAATTGTCCTTGCTCATAAAAGAATGAAAACATGGATAGACAAGAAGGGCAAAGCCCATACGACTCACATGCTTGACCTTGACATTCAGTGACCTTCAAGGTCAAGGTCAAACAACTAAACCTAGCAATGACATCATACACTAAGAAATGATTTACACATTTCCTACCAAAAATACACGTGACCTTGACCCAAGGTCAAGGTCATCCAAGGTCATGCAACACAAAGCTCTTAATTCAAGACATAGGAAGCACAATGGTGCTTATTGGCACTTTCTACCATGAGATATGGTCAATTTTAGTGGTTCACTACCACATTTTGGTCACATTTCATAAGGGTCAAAGTGACCTAGACCTTGATGATATGTGACCAAATGTGTCTCATGATGAAAGTATAACATGTGCCCCACACAATTATTAAGTTTGAAACAGTTATCTGCCATAGTTCAGGGTCAAGGTCACTTCAAAATATGTATACAATCCAACTTTGAAGAGCTCCTGTGACCTTGACCTTGAAGCAAGGTCAACCAAACTGGTATCAATAGATAGGGCTTGCTTTGACCTATATACCACTTGTAGCTAAGGTCGCCATTTTCAATAACGTGGGAGAAAATTGGGAAAATGTGAAAAATGACTGTTTTTGAGACCACATTTATGGCTCCTGTGACCTTGACCTTGAAGCAAGGTCAAGTCACTATGTATGTTTTTTGAGGCCTTGTCACCATACACCATCATGCCACATTTGGTGTTGATAGACTTAATAGTCTCCGAGAAAAATCCAACGTTTAAGTTTTTTACGCCCGGACGGACGCCCGGACGGACGGACGGACGACACGGCTGAGTACATAGACTCACTTTTGCTTCGCATGTGAGTCAATAAGAAAAACTATACAGTAGCTAATATATGTACAACAGTTGGTAAGGTATATGAAGAATATGATCAACAATGACAAAGATTTTAGGAGATGCCTTTGACAACTGTCAGCTCAGTGAGTCTTCAAGTTCAAGCATGGGTGGATGGATAGAGGTTTACGGCCTATCAGCCTTTGTAGGCTATGTAAGGCCATCAAGCATGAACATCACTAAAACAGTTAGGAGTAAACGCAAAAGCAAGTAACGGTGCTTCAAGCAAATACGTGTCATATGTACATGCGACAGCAGTGAGATCATCTGAATAGATAATCACGTCTGGATGCTTTAAATGGCTTCATGGAAGTATTGTTCCTTAGGTGCAATGGGAGTGTATTCCATATCATAACACCTGAATATGTAATACTGCCTTTGAAAATGTCTACTCTAGGCTGTGGTAGAATGAAAGTGTTGCAAGATATGGATGGCTTTTTTGGGGACGAATGAAGAGATCAGTAAGATACTTCGGTGCTCGTGAATGAGCAATTTTGTGCATAAGGGTGCATTTATGAGGACGATGTGTTTTTGGAAGGGTAGTAAGCCAAGATTTCTGATCTTTTCATCCGAAGATAATGTTGAGTCGGAAATAATAAGCTTGGCAGCTCGTCTGAACAGTGATTTAATCTTGTTCAAGTGGACTGCCATGGAGCCATCCCATACAACAGATGCAAAATTAATATGGGAATTTATGTGTGCGTGGAAAAAACATTAAGCATGCATCGGTGTTGACAGAATGCCTCAATTTAGAGAGCAGGAAAATGTTCTTAGTTATAGTTTTGCATAAGAAGTTGACATGTTGTTCCCAAGTTAGTTGTCCATCAACAATTATGCCTAGCACTCTGTTCTGAGACTTGCTCAATGATTTCATTTTCTAGCATAAGGTTGATGGTTAAGGGTTGTCGTTGACGTTTTTGTCTTGTAGTTAGGATCATGCACTTGGTTTTTGAGGGATTTATAACCATTATATTTGATGAACACCATTTTTGTAAATCATCAAGGGTAACGTTCAGGGCGCATTTGGATGAAATTTATGCTTCTGTCGCTTACGCTGATAATGAAGAGAGAGAGAGAGAGAGAGAGAGAGAGAGAGAGAGAGAGAGAGAGAGAGAGAGAGAGAGAGAGAGACAGCTGAGAGCTGGCATGAAAATGGCAAAGCAGGAAGAGGAGGAAGCTTACCTCATATCAGTAAATCAGTAAATCACAAACCATTTTCATGGGGCAGGAAAGGAAATTGTCATGGTAATGTCTGAGGTTAAGTCATCAAAGCTCCACATCAGAAGAGCACATCTCAACACGTATGTTCTAAGTTAAACAAATTGTCGCCGGCAAACAAACATACTTCTTTGGACAAATAAACCGAGGAAAGAGCAACGCATCTAAGAAGGTCACACCAAGCGATCGCCTTTTGGTGACGGACAGAGACCTCAAGAGAATTCAGACCCAGAAAGAGTTAATAGAGATTTGAAAGAAGTGAGTTTAAGGTTTTATCGGGGGGGGAGGGGGGGGGTGTCAATTTAAATGCAAAGGAGTGGAACAAGTGAATGAAAAGTCAGTGATCAAAAACGTAGGTGCAGTTTTGGAAAGCGAGACGCCTAAAATCAAATACTCTCTTTTTGCGCATTACAGACGATCTCTCGGAATGCAGAATTCCTTCAACTCGACTTTACATATGTCCTCAACTTTTAGTCAGTCCAAACGTTTCTAATAAAATGTTTGCAATTATCACTTCTTCTTTGTTTCCGGACTCACTACCTCCATCGGCCTATCCCGACCGACTCTACCCGATCCATCCCTCACTCTAGTCTTGAAAGCAGCATCTAAACACTAACATCAATCATTTCAAACCACACATCTTTACAACGGTTATAATTTTACATTTGATTAATTTAAAACAAAACAAAAAACCGAAAATGCATATTCTAAATCCACACACATCTCAGCCCCCACCTCCACAATCCACGCACAGATTTACGGGTGCCACGTGATGATGCTCAGCGTGTTGTGGTGGTCCACTAGAGACTTCGTCTGCCTGCGAAAGTCTCTAGCACAGTTCATATCACGTGATGGAACTAATCCGTCCGGAATATTCACAAGGAGGTCACACGAGATGCCGTTAAAGTAGTTCTAAGACTATTTCGTACATAACTCATAAATAACACTTGTTGAGGCAGTAAACAAGCGTTTATTCGATAAAATACAATGTTTGTGTTGAAATGGAAACAAGTTTTGACATCTGAATGATTTCTGTAAAAAGTGTGTGTGTGTAGGGGGGGGGGGGGGGGATTATCCAGAACGAGCTATTTTTGGCACAATGCTGTAATGCGAAGGGTCAAGTCTGCTACGCATTCATGCGAACTGCGCCAAAATCCCTGCTGACTCCGGTCCACAGAGTGGGTGGTGCGAAGACCCACAGAGAGGCACGGCAAGTGGGTCAGTGTTCCTGTCAGAGGGATCTCTCCAGAATGTCAGAGGGTGACGTATCACCGCTACATCAGGCGCCGCCGTTTCCGCCCAGCCACACAGCCACATCTACACCGGCACCAACATCAGGCACTGAAGCCAGCACGCAAGTTTATGCCGGGATTCCCACGTGAGACCCGAATTCCCAAGCGACATCCAGAATTGCCTTCTCAGCTATTTTTCTTCCTGAGTGCCACGTCTTGCTGACGTGTGAAAATCAGTGTCCTTTCAGGGTACAGGCCAAAGTCTCGACAAAGGTTACGACCTGTGCCGACTGTAGTTTATTCCTTCTCTACTTTTCATCTTAAAACAATCAAACACTTCAGGTCACACATTTCAATCAGATCAAGTATAATGATAACTCGGATATTTCGGTCGCTTAGCGTCAATCCAGGACTCAGATTATGTCATTGCGGCAGTTTCGAAAACAGCAAAAGGAGCCAGAGAGGTGTGTGGCCTGCTTAGACGCAGTCTTGTTAAAGAAATATAAAAGATCTCTCATGCATCAGCTTTCCCCACCCCACCCCCATCTTCGGTTCTGACAAAGACACCGTGATGCACAATCAGGTATGCATCGTCCATTTGAAAGCGAATGGCTGAACAACATTTTTTTTAATTCAACAGAGTGCAACCAAGACTGTATAAAACCATTTACTAATGTAAATGTATCCATTGCTTTCGTATCGCTTTGCCAAAGAAGGAGAGCTACGGTCAACCTTCCTCCAATACTGATTAATTCTGCGATGGCTTCCAAAGTAAGGGCCTGGAACTCGTTTTCGAAGCCGGACACTGTTGACGCAGCTGGACTCTTCAGAAAGGATGCCTTCTGTTCTTTCAGGTTGCACAGCTTGAGCTAGCTAGGGACGACCACGGAAAGTGTCAACCAGCCAAGGAGACCTTGGCGCTGAGTCATCCATGAAGTTCCGACCTACCATCACATGAACACACCATGGACAACAGTAGGTTTCACTTTGTTTTGCCTTGCGATGTTTTTTAAGAACCCTGCTTTCTCTTCCTTTGCAAGTTCCCCCAAATAACCTCGTACGAGCGCGGCTTTTGACTGACAGAGGCAGCCTATGACGGGTTTTGGAAGTCGCCTGGCCATTGGTCAGAATGCGTTGCGTGGGAGGAGCAATGGAAAGATCCACGCTGGATCAGAAACATGGCAGCTACTGTAATACGATGCATCTCTACCAGTCTAAGTTTTTCCACGTCAGACCCGCAGGACCACGGCGTTTTACGGAGCAATGTTTCTCACTTCCACCCGCAATTCATCATTTGACAAGAAAAAAACTTTAGTCATTCTTTTCCTCTTCGAGAAACTCCTCGCACGTTCAATGCGCCGGTTTGTACACTAGTTTTGCAACACAACCTCTTCGTTTATCTTCTGTCAATATACAGTGGGTAAAAGCAAGACAGGAGGGAAAAAAGGATTGGGGAAAAAAAGACGATTAGAAGACCAAAATAATACTCTGTCAGTTCGCACAGATATTCATTTCGCATTATTGTGAAGCTTCTTCAGTGAAGGTGCAGTTTCCTTTCCAGGATTAAAATATATATGTCACATGATAAATCAGTTGGTCAATAAGGCCATAACAGGTTTTAATGTTTCATCACGTAAAACTAACACGCAAAGCGTTATAATGCAAATCTTCATAATGCGAAGCCGAACAGTCAAATATTACAATGTGGTCTTCAGTTCCACTTATCTTGGTGAGCAGTGTAGGTGACCAAAGAATGGAAACTTTCCAACGGTATGGTTACATCAATCCTGAGAAATATGAGGTTTCAAATTCAGTCCATCAGTAAGTCAAGAGTTCAAGGTAGCCAAGAGGCTACGCAAGTTTACCATATATATGCGAGTTAACTGGAAGATTTCAGGAGAAATAAAGTCAACTGTGAGGCTGTGGTCGCCAGGGTTGCCCAGTAGTCAAAATAACCGGTGGAATCAATGTGTAAAGTCAATCATAATCTACACGGTATCATCATAAACAGATTCAGGTTCCTGAATTAAATGGATTCTGAGACTAGCCCCATACCATCTGACATTCCCCCAAAACGCACAGTTTCGGACGCAGGGATCCACGGCTAAATGGGTAAAGAGGCTAGCACAGACGGCATAGCTATAAAAAGAAAGACAGATATGGAGTGTGCGTTTGAAAATCGTTGGAATTCGAGCGGTTTAGCTTGGGTTTGAAAAGGAAAAAGAAGAAGGGACTGAACTGAGAAACGGAAGATCTCTATGTACGATGGACTGCGTGCCCTGTGAGTGGTCCCCACTTCTTGGAGTGCCAGCCACGAAGTGCGCTTCTCGAACTTGGTGCTCTTTCACTTCCGCTGCTTGGAGCTCGTTAGTCTTGCAGGGAAAGGGGCAGTGAAGTGGCGCACTTACAGGGGACGCTTGATTAGACAGTCTGCTGGCTGAATGCATCAAAGTGCGAGTGGTGTCAGTCCTCTTCCCTTGAAGGGAATTCGATGACTGAAGGCTGGGATTCAAGTGACTGTGGGATAGGCAAGACTCGTAGGAGTCGCGGCAGCTGAAGAGTTTGCAAGATTCCTTTGAAGAACCATTCCTTCAGAGATTAAAAGAGCGATGCTATAAGCAGTTGGGGTCCATACAGTGGCATTCCGACCCTGACTTCCTCAGAGTGGACACAGTCTCAGGTAGTTAGGCAGTCTTTAATGCAGAGAGACATCCGAGGCTTGATTCTCTCCTTTCTCGCCCCCATTTGTCGTCCCTTAGTTCTCCCTCAGAAATTATTTGAACTGGTGGTAAGAATTGGCCAGGAAATGGAAAGGTTCTTTGTGCCGTCTAAAATTAAGTCAGAGCAAGAGGTTGATATCACCAAAGCAAATTGTTGTCGACATACATTCAATTCAAAGAGACTTTTTATCTCCGCAACAACCACCAGGCTTTTGTCCCATAGCTGACAATTCCGACTTCAGACAGTATTGATAATAGAGCTTTTATTTGGTGACCATTTTATTTGCTGATCCATCCAACACCGTCATCAATTTTACACCCTAGTACTTACTCCGCGACGGACGTTTACCTTCAACCCCAGGTGTATCTATAGAGTGCATGGGATTGTGTTACCAGTATTCTAACACTTGTCTTATTTACTTCTTTGAAGGTCAAGCATTCCACACAAAATAACACTCATCTTCCGATCATGTTCATGTTCACAAAGTATTGGAAAAGAAAAATCGTAGAACGGGCAGTGAAGTACTATCTCACATTTTATCATCCACCAATACAACTGCAGTGATTGGATGGTCGAATACAGGTATATACCAATGAAAATGTAGATCTTTCTTAAAGTAATCAACAAGATAACGCGTCCTATGATGTCGAAATGATCTTCTTTCATACCAAGTTCTGTATAGAAAGCGAAGCGGAAAAGGCACAGTATAACTCTTTTGCACCACAGTGCTCTGCCGGTCAAGTCCGCACACTCAGCTCCAACTTTCGTAAGCAATGAGCAACATTTCATTTACATCACGTTTATCCTCCTTTGCTATTCGTTCGTTCGTTCAACTGTTCATTCGTTCTTTCCACAAGACGTCCAAAGAGGCAAAGTAAGCCAAAAGAGGTAAATACTTGATTAAATTAACTCCCTTTCTTTCGTTATTGCTTTCCCATATTAAGTGCTCAGATTATCATATAGATGTACTTGACTCTCACGAAATACGAACAAGAAGGGCAAAGCCCATACGACTCACATGCTTGACCTTGACCTTTATATGACCTTGACCTTCAGGTGACCTTCAAGGTCAAGGTCAAACAACTAAACCTACCAATGACATCATACACAAAGAAATGCTTTACACATTTTCCCTACCAAAATACATGTGACCTTGACCCAAGGTCAAGGTCATCCAAGGTCATGCAACACAAAGCTGTTAATTCAAGACATAGGAAGCACAATGGTGCTTATTGGCACTTTCTACCATGAGATATAGTCACTTTTAGTGGTTCACTACCCCATTTTGGTCACATTTCATAAGGGTCAAAGTGACCTTGACCTTGATGATATGTGACCAAATGTGTCTCATGATGAAAGTATAACATGTGCCCCACATAATTATTAAGTTTGAAACAGTTATCTTCCATAGTTCAGGGTCAAGGTCACTTCAAAATATGTATACAATCCAACTTTGAAGAGCTCCTGTGACCTTGACCTTGAAGCAAGGTCAACCAAACTGGTATCAATAGATAGGGCTTGCTTTGACCTATATACCACTTGTAGCTAAGGTCGCCATTCTCAATAACGTGGGAGAAAATTGGGAAAATGTGAAAAATGACTGTTTTTGAGACCACATTTATGGCTCCTGTGACCTTGACCTTGAAGCAAGGTCAAGTCACTATGTATGTGTTTTGAGGCCTTGTCATCATACACCATCATGCCACATTTGGTGTTGATAGACTTAATAGTCTCCGAGAAAAATCCAACGTTTAAGTTTTTTACGGACGCCCGGACGCCCGGACGGACGGACGGACGGACGACACGGCTCAGTACATAGACTCACTTTTGCTTCGCATGTGAGTCAAAAATGTATATTTCCCATGCAATCTAACCCTCTTTTTCTGTTAGAATAATGCAATGTTAAAAGATCAATACCAATTTCAAAGTGTTCGGGGGGGAAAACCCAGCGGTAATTTGAATTACAAGACTAGACCAGAATACTTTTTTATATAAAAAGGAAACAGATAAATAAAATGTACCGAGTGCAAAGAATTGGGCATTCTTCAACACGAACAGAAACAGCATGCATGTACGTAATCACTCTAGAAGACTAGGGCATGCTTAACTGCAAACATTAGTAGCATGCACGTATATAGAGCCTCTCAACGACTTGGGCATGCTTCAATACAAACATGAATACAGAATAGCCTGCGTGTATATACATGTAGTGACTCTAAACCTCAAGACCTTCGACGGCATGAAAGACGTGTGCAAGCTTAAGATTTTTTTCTCTCCATTTTTGAGAACGTCAAAATACAGAGAATCTTTAAAGACAGCATACGTAATCTTGGTGCCTTAGCTCGCAAGCATGTTTGCATCCAACGAATTATGTCATCGTGAAAACAAACAAACAAACAAACAAGAAAGCAAGCACGCTCACTGGTCCATAAGATCGCATGATCACAGCACAGGTGCCATCTAAAAACGCATTTATGCACTGATATAACTAACGATTTCTTCTCCATTTGCAGCCAAAAATACACTGAATAGAAAGACCACCTGGAGAACCATGAGAATACGTTCATTAGGACGCGACAATCTGGCCATTAGGGACAAAACCACAAAATGAACACGCAGGTTTTCCCCCTCATATCTGGGGACTAAACAAACTCTTCGCCGAATTCAGACTTCTTCTAAACTTTCCCCAACTTCTCCACGAGTGAAAAGGTTTCTAATGGTTTTGAGATGCAGGGGGTGATCCAGTGATCACACAGCAGAAGCAGGCAGGTCGAAGACTGATCCCTAAGAGGGAATGCTTCTCACCCTCCCTCGCCTGTGGATCGATGGCAGGGAATTGTGGCCTGTCGTCCAGAGAGCATGGAACGAGCCCCTTAGCCTCGAGGTCCTCGCTCCAGACATCCCCGCCGACTCCAAGCACCCGCACTGGTCCTGAAAACCCCACTGGATTGATCTGCCTTCACAGAAATGATTTTTACTCCAGCCAGCAAACAACGACCACTCCATTGCTAAGGATTTGGGAGTGCAGGGAGGTTGGATGGGAGGGGGAAGGGTGGGGCGTGAGAGAGGGGTGAAGGAGGAGGGTACTGGCATGGATAAGAACGCTTTTTAGTTCCCTAGCCTTTCCTCCCAACAGTTCTAGCACGAAGGTGATAAAGGTGGCCAGGCCTACAGACCTGGGGGTTCATACTGATGGGCGGCCGTCGCAGTTCTCTAAGGCGTAGGAAATGGAATGGGCACACGAGCTAGGGTGGACAGTTTCATGCTTGGATGTGTATGTGTGTGTGTGTGCGCGTGTGTGTGTGTGCGCGTGTGTGTGTGGGCGCGCGTGCATGTGTGTGCGCGCGTGTGTGTGCGCGCGTGTGTATGTGTGCGTATGTACGTATGCATGTGTTGGTGTGTGTGTACGATATATATATGAGAGAGACAGACAGACAGACAGACATATAAACCCAGATTTCTCCGTCCCAGGGACAGAACCACGGCACTGCGCCTCGCACATCGTCCAACCCCAAAGCATGCTCGGCCATCTCCGCCTGTCGAAAGACATGGTTTCAACAAGCGAGTAGAGGCTGAGGGGCTGACCGTGTACTCATG
>JAWQFJ010015577.1:30000-37500 GCA_034096865.1 Theodoxus fluviatilis
ATGCACACACCATACAGACATGTACACACCATACAGACAAGCACACACCCTACAGACAAGCACACACCATACAGACAAGCACACACCATACAGACAAGCACACACCCTACAGACATGCACACACCTTACAGACATGTACACACCTTACAGACATGTACACACCTTACAGACATGTACACACCTTACAGACATGTACACACCATACAGGCATGCACACACCTTACAGACATGCACAGACCTTACAGACATGTACACACCTTACAGACATGTACACACCTTACAGACATGCACACACCATACAGACATGCACACACCTTACAGACATGTACACACCCTACAGACAAGCACCACTCACATGACTCTGAAGAGGTCCTGGTACTCCTGGTCCCCAGAGTTGTCAGTGAAGAGGATATCCATTTTTTCTATCAGCTCCACTTCCACCTGGGGAGTCAATAGAAGCATTCGTGGAAAACCACTTCAGCAGCCAAACTCAACCTGCTGAGTTTCCAGCAGTGAATTTCCATAGTACTGTCATCAGCTGATGGATGGGTGAACTACATTTCTCATCATTCAATCCCATTATATTGATTGTTGAGTGACCTGTGAAGGAAATGATGCCAAAGCATATTGACTCATGCATATTCTAACATTCTGACAAATGCATTGCTGTCTGAAGTAAGGCAAATAAAGAAACAAAATCCCATCAAGCAAATGGACTCTTCAGATATAAGCTACAAGATGTAATAAAAGAATGAACCTCAAATTCAAATGGAAATCAACAATAGTTCATCCTCACCTTCTTGAAATGTCCGTGCACCGTCTGCTCACACTGCATCATGTCAAAGAAGATGGGCAGAGTGGCCTTGCGGAGTTCCCTCTCTGGCACCATGGTCACCTCCAGGAAGGGGCCGATCATGGAGGGGATGAAGTGGCGCTTGTGTGTGCCTAGTGGGAACAGGGTTTTCTCTTATACTTTCAGCATGCATGTGTGTGTGTGTGTGCCTAGTGGCCATATAGTTTTCTTTTATACTTTCAGCATGCACTTGTGTGCGCCTTGAAGGACCAGAGCTCACTGTCACTGCATGATGTGTTTGTGTGTAGCACATATATTGGGACTAGAGCTGTCCACCTTACTCTACAACAACAACAACAACAACAACAACAACAACATCCATCATTTATAAATTTCAGAAAGGAGAAAAGAACTGTTTGTCTGACAATGTGTTTACTTGTCACCCTAACGCTTCTGTTCAAACTCCTGACACCATGGGCAGCTTCAGCACACACACCTCCAATAAATAGGTAAATATGTGAATAACAGATGACAAATCAATTCTACACATACTACTTAAATTAAAAATATGAAGTAGAGTATTTCTCACAATCCTTCATGAAAAACTATTCCTGCACTTGAAGTATACATGCAAAGTAGCTCTGCTGAGCAGTGTAGTGGAAATTAAGTTCCAGAGTCGCAGAGCTACCTACTTGCTGGTAGTCTGACAAAAGCATCAGTCAGCAAGGTGCCAGTACCTACCCAGGCGATTCCACATAAACTGGATCTGCAATCCAAGCAGCACTCTCATGTCCTGGTACCTGCAGCAAGAAGAGCAGCCATGACTTACTGGTCAGGCCAAACAAAAACATAGATGTGGTTATGGTAACCTGATCACCCCAAATCTTTTTTCCCGCCAACCCTAAACTTAAAATAAATAAAAATATCATAAAACAGAGAAAAAAAACAAAAAAAAAACAACAGCATTCAATGAGCTGTGTGCTGTCCCATCTTGCCTGCCCTATGGGCACTCAGAGAATCCACTGAGTAAAAAAAAAAGCTTTGTCAGTGAGAGACAACGTGTGATTTATATTCAATCTGGTCTCTTCTATCAATTTTTTTAAATAAAAAGAATTCGCACCGACCTACCCAGTCCATTTTTTTGGTCATATTACTGTAACCACAACTATTTTCCTTTCAGCCTCACTGGATTCTACAAGAACCAAGAGCTCATATCAAATGTTGAATAATTAATTAAGTAACAAAATGTCTAATTATTTATTTTCTTCCAATGTCACAAAACGTGCTTATCATAAATGTATGCATATTTGATCCCAATAAGGAAATGCTGACTATAAGGTATTTTTATGAAGCAAGTTAATAACCTTTAGAGCACCGCCGGCGCATTGATGCGCCACAGCGTACATTCCCCAGACGTCCGCCGGCGCATCAGTGCGCCAAGCGATAGTGACGTGCTTTGTTTAATTGCCTAACGCTGCCATCAAGTCATGCTGTTCTAAAAATATCACAGTCATGTGCAGAGATCACGTGGCAATGAGATCCGCCATTTTGGTGATTGAGATAACGTGGGAGAATTTTCTGCGAATTTTTTCATGAAGTTGCGTCTTTGTCGTTTGTGAACGGGACTTTTTTCTTTGCCAGTATGTCGACTGACGAAGAAGTTGAAGCGCTTGTGAAGTTATTTTTCTATTCTGACTCTCAGAATATGAATTCGAAGGCTTTACTGACATTGATGTGATGAGAGATGGAGGGATAGAGAGGCAACCACGTGCTTCGACGATGTGTTGTGGTCTTTAGATCAAGAGGAGCTGGAGCTTGATTCAGATGAAAATGACTCGGCTGACTTCCCTAGCGTAAGTAATTGTAGGATTTTTTGTTTTGTTTTACCCTAAAACATTTTCAGATGTATTTCCAAGTAATCAAAAGCTGTTGTATTCTTGAATAAATAGAGCAGTGTAGGAAAACACAGTGCTTCGACCGATGTCAGTTGTGGTCTGTAGATCGAGACTGAGAGGAGCGGAAGCTTGATTGAGATGAAAATGACTCGGCTGACTTCCCTAGCGTAAGTAATTGTAGAATATTTTTGTTTTGTTTTACCCTAAAACATTTTCAGATGTATCTCCATTACTTGGAGACTCTATCTATGCACTTTTGCATTTTCATCAAAAGCTGTTGTATTCTTGAATACGTAACATAGAGCAGTGTAGGAAAACACAGTGAATTTGTTTGTTTTTTGTTGCTGTCTGTGTTCCATGATTTATTAGCAGCTGAAAAAAACATTCTATGGCATTTTCATTAATTGCGCCATGTAGGCCATTCATTTTTCTACTCACCCTCCAAAAATCTACTTCAAAGCTTGAATAGGTAATAAATGATGATTTTTTAAGTAAACATGGTGTTGAATTTGACCACACATAATAAAATTTGTGGCTCTGGGGTAAAGCAATGACAAAAATTGGCGGCGCTCTAAAGGTTAAAGTTTTTGTTTTTTATTTATTCAAAGAAAGACTTGAAACCAATAATTGTTACAAGAAAATAATCACAAGCACACATACATGAATGCACACACACACACAAGCACAAGTGTGCTTGCATACACATACACGGTCCTGGGCCCAATTTAATTTCTGTCAATTTCCTTTTTCTTGGGGGGGGGGGGGGGGGGGTTGCTTGCTTGATTTGAGTCCAGTCAAAAAGACATCTGAAGAATATATAATTTTGGAATTGCACAAATTGGAAAAAAGTACACTATTCATTCCACTCTATATTTTACACCCTAGGGTAGATCCCAAGCCTTTACATGTATATGCTTGTCCTTCTTTTTTATCTTTTTAAAAATAATTTCTGTTACTGTCATACATCATAATTACTACACAAAACATCATTATCAACATCATTCTTCTGACAATGTCTTCAAATAATCATAGTTACTACATCCTCCTCAACCTTGTTATCATCACAACATCATAACTGTATCATATTATCATCGCTATCAGTATCATTATTATTACCATCCCAACTTCAACATCATAATCACCCGTCATATGTGACCCTCCATCACAAAATGAGTCTCTCGTGGCGCTTGGAAGATTTTGAGATATGCATATTTTTATGAAATCAAGGGAACAAGCTTTCCAACGGTGCAAAAATGATCGAGATCTATTTTTCGCGAAGTTACATCATTTTAAAGATAGTTTGCCTAATAAGCTCACGTTTGAGAAAAACGCATTTGAAAGTTTTTTAAGGAAATTTGATCAGTTTCCTTAGCAACCGTAATCTCAGACTTATGAAATTTGGCACAGTGATTAGGTTATATATGGGCAAGGGTGTTATAAAATTTGATTGCATTATCTTGACTTACTTTTACTTATTTGGTGTTTTTAATGGGATGACGTATAGCATAATAATGGGCAGCTAATGACTTTTTAGTCAAAATATTTTTTTTCATTTCTGACAAGTCAATAATTACATTTTTGACAGATACTAACTTGCAGTATACAAGGTCATTCGGGAAAGTAGGCCAGCCTCTACCCCTGCAAATGATTTGGTGGCTCAGTGGCGACTGTATTGTATGGAGGCGAAATTCGATGCGTGGTCTTACGATCGTTCGATGCGGGAAATTGAACACCAAGCAAACAAAGTGAACATATCCGTGTGTCTAGAGGTCGATTTCATCCAAAAGACTTTCACACACAATAAAGTATAGTCTCTAGATTCTAAAACAGTCAAAAGCTAAAAAACGACCATTTTGACCCCATCATACTTTACTTGGCTATTACACAAAACTATGTGAGTGCGCAAGCGACTCATTTAGTCGTGGAGGGTCACATATCATCATTAAAACAAGAAGGGCAAAGCCCATACGACTCACATGCTTGACCTTGACCTTTATATGACCTTGACCTTCAGGTGACCTTCAAGGTCAAGGTCAAACAACTAAACCTACCAATGACATCATACACAAAGAAATGCTTTACACATTTTTCCTACCAAAATACATGTGACCTTGACCCAAGGTCATCCAAGGTCATGCAACACAAAGCTGTTAATTCAAGGCATAGGAAGCACAATGGTGCTTATTGGCACTTTCTACCATGAGATATAGTCACTTTTAGTGGTTCACTACCCCATTTTGGTCACATTTCATAAGGGTCAAAGTGACCTTGACCTTGATGATATGTGAACAAATGTGTCTCATGATGAAAGTATAACATGTGCCCCACATAATTATTAAGTTTGAAACAGTTATCTTCCATAGTTCAGGGTCAAGGTCACTTCAAAATATGTATACAATCCAACTTTGAAGAGCTCCTGTGACCTTGACCTTGAAGCAAGGTCAACCAAACTGGTATCAAAAGATAGGGCTTGCTTTGACCTATATACCACTTGTAGCTAAGGTCGCCATTCTCAATAACGTGGGAGAAAATTGGGAAAATGTGAAAAATGACTGTTTTTGAGACCACATTTATGGCTCCTGTGACCTTGACCTTGAAGCAAGGTCAAGTCACTATGTATGTTTTTTGACGCCTTGTCATCATACACCATCATGCCACATTTGGTGTTGATAGACTTAATAGTCTCCGAGAAAAATCCAACGTTTAAGTTTTTTACGCCCGGACGGACGGACGCCCGGACGGACGGACGCCCGGACGGACGGACGGACGACACGGCTCAGTACATAGACTCACTTTTGCTTCGCATGTGAGTCAAAAATTAGAAGAAGAATATATCATAGTAATAACAGTAACATGCTTGTCCTTCTTGCTTTACTTCTACTTAATGCCTCCCCACCCATCTATCCTGTAGCTGCACCCTCTTCCCACCAAACGTCCCTCTCTCCAGTGATGTCCTGCTGAGGCAGGGGAGAGCGTCTACACTGCAGACCCTCAATGGGCCTTGCAGGGTTTGCTGGGATGGGACAGCAAGAGAAGGATGCCTTACTTTTCCTTGAGCTTTTCCTGCTTGGCCTGTGAGAACTCCTCCAGTTGCAGGCTGGGTTGAGTGACAAAGGCCACCGCCAGGTCAAAGTAGTTGCTCCACAACTGTCAATGCAAACAGACCTGGACTTGAACATCTGCAGCACTAGCAAGTCAGGCAAGCTGCATCCCCAGCCTGCAGAAGGTAGGCTGGCCCTGAGGGAGGCCTGGGCCAAGTCTGATTTCATATCTATGTCTGGCCTTGTGGAATAATATGATCCATAATACTCATGCAACCAAGAATTTTCTGGGTGAGGACTAACTTACACTGACAACAGTATTTGCCTAGGAACTGACAATGGTATTTGCCTAGGAACTGACAATGGTATTTGCCTAGGAACTGACAATGGCATTTGCCTTATAACTGACAATGGTATTTGGCTAGGAACTGACAATGGTATTTGCCTAGGAACTGACAATGGCATTTGCCTAGGAACTGACAATGGTATTTGCCTAGGAACTGACAATGGTATTTGCCTAGGAACTGACAATGGTATTTGCCTAGGAACTGACAATGGTATTTGCCTAGGAACTGACAATGGTATTTGCCTAGGAACTGACAATGGTATTTGCCTCAGAACTGACAATGGTATTTGCCTAGGAACTGACAATGGTATTTGCCTAGGAACTGACAATGGTATTTGCCTAGGAACTGACAATGGTATTTGCCTAGGAACTGACAATGGTATTTGCCTAAGAACTGACAATGGTATTTGCCTAGGAACTGACAATGGTATTTGCCTAGGAACTGACAATGGTATTTGCCTAGGAACTGACAATGGCAGACCTGTGCACCCTCCATTGGAATAATCATAAGACAAGAAGATAAAAATCGTAAGATTTTTGGAAAAATCGTAAGATTTAAACGACTCGCCCGTGAACGGCGCAATTAGCGGGTCATCAGCTGTTTGCATCCAACCCTCACTGTCATCCTCTCCCACCTCTCGATCACTCGCAGCTTGAGAGGTCGGCATTCTTGAGCTAATTACAGCTTGCCTGATCACTTCATCTAAAGTTTCCTCATCATCTTCATCTTCGGCAGCTGAAGGATTAAAATCCTCAAACAGATTTCGCGATCGCGACATGTTGCCTCGAGCGTCCACTTCCATTCGTACAGGATATCCCATAATTTCTACTATACCGCACATAAAATCGCCCTGATTTTTGATTGGCCAAGCTGAAGACTGTAGAGAAACCTCTTCTGCATGAACTGATATGCTTGTACTTTGGAGAGAGTCAGAACGCACGTGGTGTCTGAAACGAAAAATGCCGCGCTTGCCACTGGCGGACCACGAAGGCGAGCGCGGCAATTGCCGAAACTGGCCGAAATTGTACAGAAAAAAGTAATGCCGGTCCGTAGAGTGAAAAATCAGAAGATTTTTCATGCCAGGCGAAAATCGTAAAAATTACGATTTTATTTTTCATGCCAGGCGAAAATCGTTAAAATTACGATTTTATCGTACAAGTGCACAGGTCTGCAATGGTATTTGCCTAGGAACTGACAATGGTATTTGCCTAGGAACTGACAATGGTATTTGCCTAGGAACTGACATTGGTATTTGCCTAGGAACTGACAATGGTATTTGCCTAAGAACTGACAATGGTATTTGATTAGGAACTGACAATGGTATTTGCCTCAGAACTGACAATGGTATTTGCCTAAGAACTGACAATGGTATTTGCCTAGGAACTGACAATGGTATTTGCCTCAGAACTGACAATGGTATTTGC
>JAWQFJ010015577.1:42500-45000 GCA_034096865.1 Theodoxus fluviatilis
GAGAAAACGGACCTCAAAGTTTTGCATGCAATCCGCACACATTCTCCTTAGCAACAGGGTCTTAGAATTATCCAATTATCTTGATTTTTTGCACAGCAAAAGAAACGAAAGATAGCGCGCGAAAGACCATGTGTTGAGTTTCTGCAAGGGTTACAGGGTCAAAATTGGTCGATTTTGGCAAATAAAAATGCTCTAAATTATCACAATTATAACTTTAATTAATTTTTTAATGCACTTAAATACATTTTTAAGACATAAACCTTATACCATTTTATAGATTAATTTTTAGAGAATGCAATGAACTGAAAACCTCAATTTCGCACAGGCAGACCCCCACCACCTTCAGAGCTGTGTAGCGCTGTTTCGATGATTGCGAGTTAAGACTGGTTTCCAGAAATGGGTCACATTTCATAAGGGTCAAAGTGACCTTGACCTTGATGATATGTGAACAAATGTGTCTCATGATGAAAGTATAACATGTGCCCCACATAATTATTAAGTTTGAAACAGTTATCTTCCATAGTTCAGGGTCAAGGTCACTTCAAAATATGTATACAATCCAACTTTGAAGAGCTCCTGTGACCTTGACCTTGAAGCAAGGTCAACCAAACTGGTATCAAAAGATAGGGCTTGCTTTGACCTATATACCACTTGTAGCTAAGGTCGCCATTCTCAATAACGTGGGAGAAAATTGGGAAAATGTGAAAAATGACTGTTTTTGAGACCACATTTATGGCTCCTGTGACCTTGACCTTGAAGCAAGGTCAAGTCACTATGTATGTTTTTTGACGCCTTGTCATCATACACCATCATGCCACATTTGGTGTTGATAGACTTAATAGTCTTCGAGAAAAATCCAACGTTTAAGTTTTTAACGCCCGGACGGACGGACGCCCGGACGGACGGACGGACGCCCGGACAGACGGACGGACGACACGGCTCAGTACATAGACTCACTTTTGCTTCGCATGTGAGTCAAAAATTATTCTAGGAAGTGGGGAGTGGAGGCGGGATGTGAGGGGAGAGAGATGACATGAGATAACTACAGAAGCACTTACTCTGTCAAATTTCTTCTTGGTGTCATCAATGCGGAGCAGGGACTGAACAATGACGATGAACAGGCTCAGCACCACCATTTCAATGTCCTCTTGAATCCTTTGCTGGTTTTGCTGGAAGAACAACCATTCACACCTCATTGATGAAATGCAGCATTTATTTCATTGTCAAATATTTAAAAGTGCTTGAAACAGTTTAGGAGGGATGGACAAGGAGTGTAGAGTACAATGTAACCCTTCCCTGGTAGTTGTGACAATTTCTGTGAGGTCATGACTGGAGCCATTCTGTGAACCCGAGTCACTAGTGACTGTGGCGCAGTTCGAAATAAATACATAACAAACTTGACCCTTCACATTACAGCATTGTGCCAAAAATACTTTGTTCTTTTCTCCACTTTTTACAGAAATCATTCAGATGCCAAAACTTGTTTCCATTTCAACACAAACATTTTATTTTATCGTAAGTTATGAGTTTTGTGCGAAATAGTCTCAGAACTACTTTAAGGGCGTATGTCAGGGAGCAGATCGGCTAGCCCACAAGCCTCACGTGTGACCTCCTCATGCATATTCCAGACGGATTAGTTCCATCATGTGATAGGAACTGTGCTAGAGGCTCTTTCGCTGACAGGTGATGTCTCCAGTGGCCTAGAGTGGACTGGACCGAGCCAGCTAGTCACAGCATATGCTGCTAGTTATCAAGGGGGAAGAACATGAAATATGCTTTCCAAAATTCACCCAAAATTGAAGCATTAACATTTTCTTGAAACAATGACATGGATTTGTTTTTTGTTCAGTTATGAGTACTTCTGGTTTGGGTTTTGCTCTATTTGTTGGATGGCGAGAACTTAGAGGAGCATGTGCAATACAAAAGGGTAGGTGTCTCATCTTTGAAATGTAGCTTCTTCTTCTTTTTGTAGTGCTGATGGACCAAACAGTGCCAATTATGATACCAAGGTAAAGGTTAAGAAAAAAAAAAGAAAAAAGAAGGGAAAATGATAGTAAAATTCACTAGAATGTGATTTTTTTCCAAAGGAATATACATGTCAGATGATTCATTTGAATGTTCATTTTGTGAGTGCCAGTAAATAGTCTTTGCACTCCCTGGTATAAAAAAGCAGCTGTAGCAGGCACCAGCACAATTGTCACACCGTGACAGTCAGACACCCCAGGGTGCACAATCAGCTTTGACCCAACAGGCTCATTCAGTCAGGCACCAGCACAATTGTCACACCGTAACAATCAGACACCCCAGGGTGCAGAATCAGTTTTGACCCAACAGGCTCATTCAGTCAGGCACCAGCACAATTGTCACACCGTGACAGTCAGACACCCCAGGGAGCACAATCAGCTTTGACCCAACAGGCTCATTCAGTCAGGCACCAGCACAATTGTCACACCGTAACAATCAGACACCCCAGGGTGCAGAATCAGTTTTGACCCAACAG
>JAWQFJ010015577.1:47500-54489 GCA_034096865.1 Theodoxus fluviatilis
ATTTTCACCCCAACGCACAGGGAGAGTCCACGAACCACAAAGCAGCAACTGACCTGTTTGAGTCTCCTGAGCTGGTCAAGGATGTCCCCAAGAGTTTCACAGGTGAGCTGGAGATGGACTTCACTTCTGAGGCACTTCTTCACGTGCGTCAGACACAGCTTCATCAGCAGACGTCTCGACTCTGCAACAAAGCATGCATGCCTGCATCAGAGCTGCCTTCACCCTGGCTCTCACTCTTCCCTGAGACCTGGCAGGATTAGCTTTACTGCTGGAATGAAGGTCAACAGAGACTGCATCTAGTTAACATGGTGGCAGAGAATGATTTTCTGATTGCAAGTGGATGCATTCAAAATCGTTAGAAACAAAATTTGATGATCATTCCAGACACAAGTCAGGAAACAATCAGTAACAACTTGAACAAGTGGATGTATGAAAAGCATGCAGATTAACAAGAAGGACAAAAAAATGTCCATAGCCACATTGGAATAAAATAATCCATTACAATCAAATGGACACAACATTGTGAAGGAGCCATTCCCACATCATCCTCAGGCTGCCTTACAATGCTCTCCACCAGGCTGCCTTACAATGCTCTCCACCAGGCTGCCTTACAATGCTCTCCACCAGGCTGCCTTACAATGCTCTCCACCAGGCTGCCTTACAATGCTCTCCACCAGGCTGCCTTACAATGCTCTCCACCAGGCTCACCTTGATGGTGGAAGAGTTGGGACAGGACAATGTCCCGCACAGCCGTCATCTTGGCTGCCAGGACAGTATGGGGCATGTCCTTGGAAGTGCGGTTTAGCAGTTCTGCGATCGCCTCGGCCAGCTCCCATGGTGACTGCATGTCCAGGAGAGGGGCATACACACAGTGCAGCTTCTCCAGCAGCGTCACCTGGCAAGAGCCACCACATCTCGTTAGTGGGCAGTTTGCACTGCAGTGAGGAAACAGGTAAGTGGCAGAGGTCAATCAGCACTGAGGAACACTGCAAGTGAGGGAGTGTGTGATGAAAGACAAGAATTTATATAATATCAAGAGTTGATGGGAGGAGAAGGTGGAGCACTGGCGACTGAGAAGAGGAATAGTGTAAGAGTAGGAATGACATTGGGGATTCAAACATGATGGGGGGGGGGGGGGGGGGGGGGAACTAATGAGAAGAGGAGCTTCTGCTCTCTAAGCTATTACACCTCAGGCATGAAATTCAACAATATACATGTACCGGGGAAAGCATGAACATTTAATAGTTATTTCCTCAAAGCCAGCAAGCAGTGACATGACAGCAGACGGCAGCGTACCTGTGTGGGCTCCAGGGCCTTCTCCTGACTGGACAGCATCTGGCCAAAGCTGCTGAACACCTTCAGCACTGCCTTCTGGAAGTCCGAAGCTGTGTGGTACACACTGACTCTGCAAGAGAAATGGGATGATGCACAGTACAGGCGGTGTCACTGCACTGCACTGCACTACATGGCTACATAGGGTGGCCATCAGATGTGCACAATACCTTGATGTGATGTTTATTGGTCCCCATGCAAAATACAACTTCAGCAGCTCTCTTCAGAACCTTTGGAGAGCGGATACATTTGTAAACAAATAGAAAGATGATGACAATTATGATGTTAACTGCGAGTGGACACATGAAAAGCATAAACAATGGATGCAAACTAGATTTGTTGGCAAGCCAAATGCCAAAAAGAAATAGAAGCAAATCTATTCATTCATTGACATTTCTTCCTTCCCCATCCCATGATAATAGCCTTTTACCATTGCATTCATTAGCAATGCTCAGTTTGTATACAGCAATTTTCTGCAGTTATGGTGCCAGTGTAGAGCAACTATTAATTTCACATTTTTGGATAAATAAAGTACAAGCTATGTAATGGTATGACTAGAGTAGAGTGAACATCTCTACACTATGCCACCAACACTGTTTTCAAACTCTTTCACTGAGTGTAAATTACTGCACACATCTTCCTTCACGGACACCTGAAACATTGCCCTATTTATACCTGATCACATCTCCAAGTAGTGCATGTAAAGCAGCTCTCAACAAAATTGTTAAAAGTTGTCAACCTCACGGTGCTGTGGAAAATTGAACAAAACAAAAACAAACAAAAATTAGCCAAGATTTTTTTCTTAAAAAGATGAATAATATTAAAAGCCATGACACTAAGGGCACAAAACACACAGAGAACAGAAAATAATGGCATGCAAAGAAAGCATGCAAACAGATGGAAGATGTGTTAAAATGGAGAGGCAGGACCACATACAAATGAGAGAATGAGAAAGAGAAAAAAAGACAAGGTCCCAATGTTACAGGAGAGAGAGACCTTTTGACTGCAGAATCCATCACTGAAAACAAATGCCATCCTATCCCACCTTCACCGTGGCGAGTAGGAGGGGTGGAGGCTTTGGGCTGAGCTACTGGGACAACATATAAACTTCTACAGGAAACAAAAAATATCTGAATAAAAGTCCTGCAGGTTACGTTTGTTCCACCTGCTCTTCAATTGTTTGTCTTGGTTCTCTTGCTAATCACTACTCTACTCTTTTGCAATGCATAACTGTGAGGTGTACACATTGTCACCAGTATTAGACAGGGGGGAAAAAAGAAGGGAAATGTGGTTAATGGTGAAAGGGAGAGGGGTGGTCTTAGTGGGGGAAGAGAAACACTATAAACACTTATTTTTAGAGATAGCATCTTTTCCAAGGATTAGTTATTTGTGTTATTGCTGTAATTGTTGGAGAAAAAAAAGAGAGATATTAAAAAAAACTCAATAAAACTCATAACACCAAAATGACCCAACTCTCGCAGCCCATGAATCAAAAGCTCGCTGCCACCTGTAGTATTCATTATCAGATACCTTAACATGGGCAGACTGTCAGCAGATCTGTAGGGGTAAAAGTTGTAGCACCATTTCAGTAACTTCTGTTCACTTAAAAATTGACTTTATTCCCATTGGGTGTGATGACAGATTCAATGTGGCTTGAATGCTCCATTCTAGTGCACTAGAGACTTCGCCTGCCGGCAAAATAGTCTCTAGCACAGTTCATATCACGTGATGGAACTAATCCGTCCGTAATATTCATTAGGAAGTCACACGAGAGGCTTGTGGGAAAGCACTCTGCTCCCTGACATAAGCTGTTAAAGTAGTTCTGAGTCTATTTTGCACAAAACTCATAAATTACGCTTGTTGAGACAATAAACAAGTGTTCATTCAATAAAATAAAATGTTTGTTTTGAAATGGAAACAAGTTTTGACATCTGAATGATTTCTGTAAAAAGTGGAAAAAATAGTATCCAGAACGAGCTAGTTTTGGCACAATGCTGTAATGCGAAGGGTCAAGTCTATCATGCATTCATTGCAAACTGCGCCAGAGTCACTACTGACTCAGGTTCACAGAATGTGAATGCTTCTAACGGTGTGTCTGTCCAGAACAATTTCAGCTCTATACATTTGAATTCACTCATGCAGGTCAGTACACAACAACTATTTAGCTACAAGTTTCACTAAAAGGACTCTACTACTTACTTATTCATCTTGGTTCCATTCGTAAAATGGTAAAATGTCTACAATGCAAACCACATGATGAAAAAAATAAGATGTAACAAAGCAAAGCACAACTCAAGCAGGAAAATTCAATGCAGTAAATATAAGTGCAAATGCCATAACTGCCAACAGTCAATGCTGGAATAAATGAGAGCTTTAGCTGGCACAGAAGGCTGCTACTATGAGTACTTTAAACAAGGCATCTGGCACACATTATAAAATAAAGCCAGATGGAAGGAGCTTAGAAACAAAGGAAGAAAGAGAGATGAATAAAGGAAAGCAAGACAGAAAAAACTCAGCTCCTAAGCCAGCATATCCACATTGCCTGAATGTGACTACAGAACTCAACACTTGACTTTTGCTTTGAAAGGTGCTGATAAAATATATAAGAATGCTCTGCTACTTACCTCTGAGTCAGCTGGAAGGATTTCACCGTGAACTTGAATATTTGCTCTAACACCTGGTGTTGGGTATGAAAGAAAATAAATTAGGACATCAACATGACAAAAATATACACAAAGTGTATACAACTTATGCAGCTGTAAAACATATTCACAGCTCCTGCACAAAGAATGTACACACACACACACACACACACACACACACCATCTCTGCAAGGTCATCAGTCTTTCTTTCTTTGTGATATGCTCAGAAGGAATGGGAGGAAATACAACAGTATAATTTCCACTCAAAACAGTGCGTCACCACTCACAAAAAAAAGGAAAAAAAATAAACGTTTAATGTTTTGCTTAAATCAGATAAAATAACTGTAGGCAAGATTTTTTGCATGTTCAGTATCAATTGTTTCCCTACAGAGCCGAAGATGTCTATTTGTCAATGAACAGAGTGCACACTGATTCAATTGAAAGAGTTGTGGTATATGTGTGCCTACAGGTGCCTCTTCAAGCATACAATGTTCGGATCTGACTGACTGACTGTCTGTCTGTCTGTCTGTCTGTCTGTCTGTCTGTCTGTCTGTCTGTCTGTCTGTCTGTCTGTCTGTCTGTATCTTTCTCTGTCTCTCTCTGTCTGTCTGTCTGTCTGTCTGTCTGTCTGTCTGTCTGTCTGTCTGTCTGTCTGTCTGTCTGTCTGTCTGTCTGTCTGTCTGTCTGTCTGTCTGTCTGTCTGTCTGTCTGTCTGTCTGTCTGTCTGTCTGTCTGTCTGTCTGTCTGTCTGTCTGTCTGTCTGTCTGTCTGTCAGTCTGTCTGTCTGTCTGTCTGTCTGTCTGTCTGTCTGTCTGTCTGTCTGTCTGTCTGTCTGTCTGTCTGTCTGTCTGTCTGTCTGTCTGTCTGTCTGTATGTCTGTCTGTCAGTCTGTCTGTCTGTCTGTCTCTCTCTCTCTCTTTGTCTGTCTGTCTGTCTCTCTCTCTCTCTCTCTCTCTCTCTCTCTCTCTCTCTCTCTCTCTCTCTCTCTCTCTCTCTCTCTCTCTCTCTGTGTGTGCTTGTCTGTGTAAATATACATTACATGTCTTTCCGGTTCTATAAGTTTACATTTTTCTCCACTCAGATCTGCAATGAGATCGTCTAGTGTTGGCATCAGGTATTTTTCACGCTTGATCGCTTTGTTTGGCTCTCGCATGTTAACGCATACTCTGACGCCTCCAGTTTTCTTGGGAACAACAACTATTGGGCTCATCCATGGAGTAGGACCTTCAAATTTTTCGATGATGTCTTCCTCCTCCAGACGTTCCAGTTCCTTTTCCACATCCTTATGGATATGGAATGGAATCCGACAGTGTTGTTGTATCACCGGGGTAACACTGTCGTCGATGTGTAGCTTGATCTTAGTGTCTTTGATGTGACCCCTCTTGCTGTCGAACAGACTGGGGAACTCCTCAGGAATTGTGGTCGGGTTCTGCACCGCAGTGAAGGCAAACTGAATCAGACCAAGGGACTGCGCCGTCTGGGCACTCAGTAGATCATTTGCCTTTCGGGAAGAATTCTCAACTACGTAGAACGTAGTGTTGATCCTACCGCCCTTGAACTGAAGTTGGGTTGAAAAGTGTCCTATCACTGGCAATGGTGTACTCGAACCATAGGCGTAGATCAAAGGGGAGGGTCCAGAGAGTTTCACCCTGGGGCACACCCGGTTGAACGTTTTGCTACACATAATGTTCACAGTTGCACCTGTGTCGACAAGAAAATTGATAGGGTGATTGAAAACGTGGATTTCAACTTCTTTGGTAGGATGTTCTTGTTGGATGTGACAGTGAATAGATTCTCGTCGCTGCTGGAAACCTGTTCCTCATCTTGTTCTACTGGAAAGAAAGAAAGTTGTCTCACTTTCTTGGAAGATCGGCACACTCTGGCAAAATGTCCGATTTTGTGGCAAAATTTGCACTCTTTGCCTCTTGCTGGGCATTCTCGTAAATGTGGAACTCTTCCGCCACAGTAGTTGCATGTAGAGGTAGACTGTGTAGATCCAGGATAAGTACATCTGTTTTGAATCTGTCCATGTCTGCCTCTTGTGTCACGATTGCCACCACGACTGAAACTGCCGCCGCCATGTGCAGGAATGTCGTCACTATGACTGTAACCTCTGCTGCTGGTCAGGGAGTTGTCGTGTCGCTGACGTGTGTCGCCTCTGTGTCCACCCCGCCCTCTAGATCTGTTCACTGCATTTACCGTTGAATCTGCGCTACTGCATGCTTGTTCAATTTCGGTCGCTCGTTTGTCCGAAAGTTCGAGCGATCTAGCATCATCCAGAACTTGTTTGAGTGTCGGATTGTCTTTGAGAGCTTTGCGCCTCACTCTGGAGGAGCTGCATCCTTGAATGATCTGCGCTAGAATTTCTCGATCTAGATCTGCGAACTCACAGTGTGCTGCAAGACCTCGCAGTCGTGTACAAAAAACATCAATGTTCTCACCTTCGCTTTGTTTTGCCTGTCGGAATTTGAAGGTTTCGAATGCAGTGTTCTGTTTGGGGGTGAAGTACTCACTGAGGGACTGTTTGAGAACGCCATATTCGTTGCTGTGTTGGTCGGGTGGGTCGCCGATCATCGCGCCATTTCCTTTCTGTTGGTCGGTGAATGCGTCGTAGATGTCGTACACTTCGTCCCCGGCATAGTGTAGTAACAACGCTTTGCGTCGTAGATCATCTTGAATGTCAAGAGCACAGACAAGATTTTCAAATTTCGTTATCCATTTCTTCCAACGGCTTCCGACGTTGGGAACGTCACTGTGGACTGAGAACTTCTCGAAGTGTGGTAGCGCCATGGCTTGCACTTGGTTCTGCTCAAATCGGCACGGTCTCAATCTGTTTAGTCCTCGTCGCCAGTTTTGTGTCTTTGTGTTTCATAACAAATGACAATCAACAGCTCGTGTCGATCTTGCTTTCTTCTTTACTGTTATTCTCTACCATCGCCCGAAGTACAAGTGACGTCAAAATATGACCTAATATTACGTACAAACTCAGTTCTTCTCGTTTGCTTTGGGCATTAC
>JAWQFJ010015581.1:0-39753 GCA_034096865.1 Theodoxus fluviatilis
CCTCCTCTCTCCTCTCCCCCTCCCTTCTCCTCCCCTCCTCCCTCCCTCCTCCTCCCTCCCTCTAGTCCCTCTCCCCCTCCCTCCCTCCTCCCCCTCCTCCCTCTCCTCCTCCGTCCCTCCCTCCCTCCAGTCCTCCTCCCTCCCTCCGTCCTCTCCTCCCCCCTCCTCCCTCCGTCTCCTCCCTCCCTCAGTCTCCTCCCCCCTCCCTCTCCTCCTCTCCCCCTCCGTCCCTCTCCCCCTCCGTCCCTCTCCCCCTCCGTCCCTCTCCCTCCCGTCTCCTCCTCCCCCTCCTCTCTCCTCCCAGTCCTCCTCCCTCCCCCTCAGTCCTCTCCCCCTCCCTATCCTCTCCCCCTCCCTCCTCTCCCCCTCCCTCCTCTCTCCCTCCCTCCTCCCCCCCTCCGTCTCTCCTCCCCCTCAGTCTCCCTCCCCCTCCGTCTCCTCCTCCCTCCGTCTCCTCCCCTCCGTCTCTCCTCCCCTCCAGTCCTCCTCCCTTCCTCCTTCTCCTCTCCTCCCCCCTCCGTCCTCTCCCCCTCCTCCTCTCCCCTCCGTCCTCCCCCCTCCTCTCTCTCCTCCCCCTCCTCTCTCCTCCCCTCCTCCTCTCCCTCCCTCCTCCCCCTCCGTCTCTCCCTCCCTCCTCTCTCCTCCCCCTCCTCTCCTCCTCCCTCCGTCTCCTCTCCTCCCTCCCTCCTCTCCCCTCTCCTCCCCTCCTCTCCTCCCTCCTCTCCTCCTCCTCCCTCTCCTCCCCTCCTCCTCACTCTCCCCCTCCTTCCTCCTCCTCCTCCTCACTCTCCCCCTCCTTCCTCCTCCCCCTCCGTCCTCTCCCCTCCTCTCCTCCCTCCCTCCTCCCTCCTCCTCCCTCCCCAGTCCTCCTCCTCCCTCCAGTCTCCTCCCTCCCCCTCCTCCAGTCCTCTCCCCCTCAGTCTCCTCCCCCTCCGTCTCTCTCCCCCCTCCTCTCTCTCCCCCTCCTCCTCTCCCCTCAGTCTCTCTCCCCCTCCGTCTCTCTCCCCCTCAGTCTCTCTCCCCCCAGTCCCTCCTCCCCCCTCCTCTCCCCCTCCTCCTCTCCCCCCTCCTCTCCTCCCTCCTCCAGTCTCTCTCCCCCTCCTCCTCTCCCTCCAGTCTCCTCTCCCCTCCGTCCTCTCCCTCCTCCTCTCCCCCTCCCTCCTCTCCTCCTCCCTCCAGTCCTCCTCTCCCTCCAGTCTCTCTCCCCTCCAGTCTCTCTCCCCCTCCTCCGTCTCCTCTCCCCCTCCGTCTCTCTCCCCCTCTCCTCTCCCCCTCCTCTCTCCCCCTCCAGTCTCTCTCCCCCTCAGTCTCCTCCCTCCAGTCTCTCTCCCCCCGTCTCTCTCCCCCTCAGTCTCCTCTCCCCCTCCTCCTCTCCCCCCGTCTCCTCCCTCCAGTCTCCTCCCCTCCGTCTCTCCTCCCCCGTCTCCTCCTCCCTCTCTCCCCCTCAGTCTCTCTCCCCCTCCGTCTCTCTCCCCCTCTCAGTCTCTCTCCTCCCTCCGTCCTCTCCCCCTCCGTCTCTCTCCCCCTCCGTCTCTCTCCCCCTCCGTCCCTCTCCCTCTCAGTCTCTCTCCCTCTCAGTCTCTCTCCCCCTCCGTCTCTCTCCCCCTCCGTCTCTCTCCCCCTCAGTCTCTCTCCCCCTCAGTCTCTCTCCCCCTCAGTCTCTCTCCCCCTCAGTCTCTCTCCCCCTCAGTCTCTCTCCCCCTCAGTCTCTCTCCCCCTCCTCCTCCCCCGTCTCTCCTCCCCCTCCGTCTCTCCCCCTCCGTCTCTCTCCCCCTCCGTCTCTCTCCCCCTCCGTCTCTCTCCCCCTCCGTCTCTCTCCCCCTCCGTCTCTCTCCCCCTCCGTCTCTCTCCCCTCCCTCCTCCCCCCCTCCAGTCCTCCCTCCTCCCCCTCCTCTCTCCTCCCCCTCCGTCTCCTCCCTCCCTCTCCCCTCCCTCTCTCCCCTCAGTCTCCTCTCCCCCTCAGTCTCCTCTCCCCCTCCGTCTCTCTCCCCCTCCTCTCCTCCCTCCTCCTCTCTCCCCTCCAGTCTCTCTCCCCCAGTCCTCCTCCTCCCCCTCCAGTCTCTCTCCCCTCCTCCTCCCTCCCTCCTCTCCCCCTCCGTCTCCCTCCCCCTCCGTCTCCTCCCCTCCGTCCTCCTCCCCCTCCTCTCCTCTCCCCCCGTCTCTCCTCCCCCTCCGTCTCCTCCCCCTCCGTCTCCTCCCCCTCCTCCTCTCCCCTCCGTCCTCTCCCTCCTCCGTCTCTCTCCCCCTCCGTCTCTCCCCCCTCTCCCTCCCCTCCTCTCCCCCTCCCTCCTCCCTCTCCCTCCCCTCCCTCCGTCTCTCTCCCCTCCGTCTCCTCCCCCCTCCAGTCCTCCCTCCCTCCAGTCTCCTCCCCCTCGTCTCTCTCCCCCTCCTCCTCCTCCCTCCTCCTCTCCTCCTCCCTCCTCCAGTCCTCCCCCCTCCCTCCAGTCGTCCCTCCTCCCTCCTCCTCCCCTCCTCTCCTCTCCCCCTCCAGTCTCTCCCCTCCCTCCCTCCAGTCCTCTCCCCCTCCTCTCTCCAGTCCTCTTCCCCCTCCTCCTCTCCCCCTCCCTCCGTCATTCCTCCCTCCCTCCCTCCCTCCAGTCCTCCCTCCCTCCAGTCTTCCCTCCCTCCAGTCCTCCCTCCCTCCTCCTCCCCTCCCTCCTTCCAGTCCTCCCTCCCTCCAGTCCTCCCTCCCTCCCTCCTCCCTCCCTCCTCCTCCCCTCCCTCCCTCCTCCTCCCCCCTCCCTCCAGTCCTCCCTCCCTCCCTCCAGTCCTCCCTCCCTCCCTCTCGTCTCCAGTCCTCCCTCCCTCCCAGTCCTCCCCCCCCCTCCCTCCAGTCCTCCCTCCCTCCCTCCAGTCCTCCCTCCCTCCCTCCAGTCCTCCTTCCCTCCCTCCAGTCAGTCCTCTTCCTCCCTCCCTCCAGTCAGTCCTCCCTCCCTCCCTCCAGTCAGTCCTCCCTCCCTCCCTCCAGTCAGTCCTCCCTCCCTCCCTCCCTCCAGTCAGTCCTCCCTCCCTCCCTCCAGTCAGTCCTCCCTCCCTCCCTCCAGTCAGTCCCTCCCTCCCTCCCTCCAGTCAGTCCTCCTCCCTCCCTCCAGTCAGTCCTCCCTCCCTCCCTCCAGTCTTATCCTCCCTCTCTCCAGTCAGTCCTCCTCTCCCTCCCTCCAGTCAGTCCTCCTCCTCCCTCCCTCCAGTCAGTCCTCCTCCTCCCTCCCTCCAGTCAGTCCCTCCCTCCCTCCAGTCAGTCCTCCCCCTCCCTCCAGTCAGTCCTCTCTCCCTCCCTCCCTCCAGTCAGTCCTCCCTCCCTCCCTCCCTCCAGTCAGTCCTCCCTCCCTCCCTCCAGTCAGTCCTCCCTCCCTCCCTCCCTCCAGTCCTCCCTCCCTCCAGTCAGTCCTCCCTCCCTCCCTCCAGTCAGTCCTCCCTCCCTCCCTCCAGTCAGTCCTCCCTCCCTCCCTCCAGTCAGTCCTCTCTCCCTCCCTCCAGTCAGTCCTCCCTCCCTCCCTCCATCAGTCCTCCTCCTCCCTCCCTCCTGTCAGTCCTCCCTCCCTCCCTCCAGTCAGTCCTCCCTCCCTCCCTCCAGTCAGTCCTCCCTCCCTCCCTCCAGTCAGTCCTCCCTCCCTCCCTCCAGTCAGTCCTCCCTCCCTCCCTCCAGTCAGTCCTCCCTCCCTCCCTCCAGTCAGTCCTCCCTCCCTCCCTCCAGTCAGTCCTCCTCCTCCCTCCCTCCAGTCAGTCCTCCCTCCCTCCCTCCCGTCAGTCCTCCCACCCCCTCCAGTCAGTCCTACCTCCCTCCCTCCCTCCAGTCAGTCCTCCCTCCCTCCCTCCAGTCAGTCCTCCCTCCCTCCCTCCAGTCAGTCCTCCCTCCCTCCCTCCAGTCAGTCCTCTCTCCCTCCCTCCAGTCAGTCCTCCCTCCCTCCCTCCAGTCAGTCCTCCCTCCCTCCCTCCAGTCAGTCCTCTCTCCCTCCCTCCAGTCAGTCCTCTCCCTCCCTCCAGTCAGTCCTCCTCTCCCTCCCTCCAGTCAGTCCTCCCTCCCTCCCTCCAGTCAGTCCTCCCTCCCTCCCTCCAGTCAGTCCTCCTCCCTCCCTCCCTCCAGTCAGTCCTCTCTCCCTCCCTCCAGTCAGTCCTCCCTCCCTCCCTCCAGTCAGTCCTCCCCCTCCCTCCCTCCAGTCAGTCCTCTCTCCCTCCCTCCAGTCAGTCCTCCCTCCCTCCCTCCAGTCAGTCCTCCCTCCCTCCAGTCAGTCCTCCCCCCTCCAGTCAGTCCTCCCTCCCTCCCTCCAGTCAGTCCTCTCTCCCTCCCTCCCTCCAGTCAGTCCTCCCTCCCTCCCTCCAGTCAGTCCTCCCTCCCTCCCTCCAGTCAGTCCTCCCTCCCTCCCTCCAGTCAGTCCTCCCTCCCTCCCTCCAGTCAGTCCTCCCTCCCTCCCTCCAGTCAGTCCTCCCTCCCTCCCTCCAGTCAGTCCTCCCTCCCTCCAGTCAGTCCTCCCTCCCTCCCTCCAGTCAGTCCTCCCTCCCTCCCTCCAGTCAGTCCTCCCTCCCTCCCTCCAGTCAGTCCTCTCTCCCTCCCTCCAGTCAGTCCTCCCTCCCTCCCTCCAGTCAGTCCTCCCTCCCTCCCTCCAGTCAGTCCTCCCTCCCTCCCTCCAGTCAGTCCTCCCTCCCTCCCTCCAGTCAGTCCTCCCTCCCTCCCTCCAGTCAGTCCTCCCTCCCTCCCTCCAGTCAGTCCTCCTTCCTCCCTCCAGTCAGTCCTCCCTCACTCCCTCCCTCCAGTCAGTCCTCCTCTCCCTCCCTCCCTCCAGTCAGTCCTCTCTCCCTCCCTCCAGTCAGTCCTCCCTCCCTCCAGTCAGTCCTCCCTCCCTCCCTCCAGTCAGTCCTCCCTCCCTCCCTCCAGTCAGTCCTCCCTCCCTCCCTCCTCCAGTCAGTCCTCCTCCCTCCCTCCCTCCATTCAGTCCTCCCTCCCTCCCTCCAGTCAGTCCTCCTCCCTCCCTCCAGTCAGTCCTCCTCTCCCTCCCTCCAGTCAGTCCTCCCTCCCTCCCTCCAGTCAGTCCTCCCTCCCTCCCTCCAGTCAGTCCTCCCTCCCTCCCTCCAGTCAGTCCTCCTCCCTCCCTCCCTCCAGTCAGTCCTCCCTCCCTCCTCCAGTCAGTCCTCCAGTCCTCCCTCCCTCCAGTCAGTCCTCCCTCCCTCCCTCCAGTCAGTCCTCCCTCCCTCCCTCCAGTCAGTCCTCCCTCCCTCCCTCCAGTCAGTCCTCCCTCCCTCCCTCCAGTCAGTCCTCCCTCCCTCCCTCCAGTCAGTCCTCCCTCCCTCCCTCCCTCCAGTCAGTCCTCTCTCCCTCCCTCCAGTCAGTCCTCCCTCAATCCCTCCCTCCAGTCAGTCCTCCCTCCCTCCAGTCAGTCCTCTCTCCCTCCCTCCCTCCAGTCAGTCCTCCCTCCCTCCCTCCCTCCAGTCAGTCCTCCCTCCCTCCCTCCAGTCAGTCCTCCCTCCCTCCCTCCAGTCAGTCCTCCCTCCCTCCCTCCAGTCAGTCCTCCCTCCCTCCCTCCAGTCAGTCCTCCCTCCCTCCCTCCAGTCAGTCCTCTCTCCCTCCCTCCAGTCAGTCCTCCCTTACTCCCTCCCTCCCTCCAGTCAGTCCTCCCTCTCTCCCTCCAGTCAGTCCTCCCTCCCTCCCTCCCTCCAGTCAGTCCTCCCTCCCTCCCTCCAGTCAGTCCTCCCTCCCTCCCTCCAGTCAGTCCTCTCTCCCTCCCTCCAGTCAGTCCTCCCTCCCTCCAGTCAGTCCTCTCTCCCTCCCTCCCTCCAGTCAGTCCTCCCTCCCTCCCTCCAGTCAGTCCTCTCTCCCTCCCTCCAGTCAGTCCTCCCTCCCTCCAGTCAGTCCTCCCTCCCTCCCTCCAGTCAGTCCTCCCTCCCTCCCTCCCTCCAGTCAGTCCTCCCTCCCTCCCTCCCTCCAGTCAGTCCTCCCTCCTCCCTCCCTCCAGTCAGTCCTCCCTCCCTCCCTCCAGTCAGTCCTCTATCCCTCCCTCCAGTCAGTCCTCCCTCCCTCCCTCCAGTCAGTCCTCCCTCCCTCCCTCCAGTCAGTCCTCCCTCCCTCCCTCCAGTCAGTCCTCCCTCCATCCCTCCAGTCAGTCGTCCCTCCCTCCCTCCAGTCAGTCCTACCTCCCTCCCTCCCTCCAGTCAGTCCTCCCTCCCTCCCTCCAGTCAGTCCTCCCTCCCTCCAGTCAGTCCTCCCTCCCTCCAGTCAGTCCTCCCTCCCTCCCTCCAGTCAGTCCTCCCTCCCTCCCTCCAGTCAGTCCTCCCTCCCTCCCTCCAATCAGTCCTCCCTCCTTCCCTCCCTCCAGTCAGTCCTCCCTCCCTCCCTCCAGTCAGTCCTCCCCCCTCCAGTCAGTCCTCCCTCCCTCCAGTCAGTCCTCCCTCCCTCCAGTCAGTCCTCCCCCCTCCAGTCAGTCCTCTCTCTCTCCCTCCAGTCAGTCCTCCCTCCCTCCCTCCAGTCAGTCCTCCCCCCTCCAGTCCTCTCCCCTCCCTCCAGTCAGTCCTCCCTCCAGTCTGTCCTCCCTCCCTCCAGTCTTCCATCCCTCCACTTTTCCATCCCTCCAGTCCTCCACACGGTTTTGGCAGGTCCTCTTCAGCTCGGCCCGCGCCATTACGGCAGCCTTCATTTCAGTGTTTATACTCCTGCGCCAAGTCTGCTTTGTTCGTCCCACTTTCCTCTTTCCTTGGGGGTTCCAGTCAAGGGCCTGCCTGGTGATGCTAGATGCACCCCCCTCCTAATGTCCTGTTGAACAACGCCCTTCCAACTGTTATCAAAGAGGCACACTGTAAATATGGACGGTCGTACGGACTGATTTGATTAGATCAGATTTGATCACCTTAGAAAAGATCACATTAGATCAGATCACATTAGATTAGATCAAATTGACAATCCGCAGAAGGTTTTACGGACACACGCACGCCATCCGCAATGACTTAGACACCCTAGTGGCTAAGCACTTCAGGTCCCCTGGGCATTGCCTATCCCACATGAGAGTGACCATTATCGAGAAGATACATGTGGACGATGCTAACATCAGAAAGCGGAGAGAGAAGTTCTGGCGCTTCAAGTTGCGCACCAACTACCCTGAAGGACTGAATGTGTTAGACTGAGAGAGATAGATGGATGGAACTATGAACACTTAGAGAGAGAGTTAGAGAGAGAGAGTTAGAGATAGAGAGAAAGTTGAAGGGAGATAGAGAGATATAGAGAGAGAGATAGAGAGATAGAGAAAGAGAGGGAGAGAGAGAGAGTTATAGAGAGAAAGTTAAAGATATAGAGATAAATAGAGAGAGAGAGGGAGAGAGAGAGAGAGAGAGAGAGAGAGAGAGGGGGAGAGTTTTGAGTGCCTACGTCATGTCATTCTTAAGTTTTTTTACGTCACCTGTTGCATCATTTATGTTTGTCTGTAACGTTCACTGAAGAAGGGCGTGTGCCCGAAAGACTTTGATTTTGGTGTTTGTCGTGTGTTTGTTTCTTATTGATATTAGATCAAATTGAATAAGATATATGAAATTGATAAGTATATTAGATTAGATAGAAAGATCACATGATAGACTGAATTATATAGATTGGATAGAATGATAGATTAGATGTCTAGATTAATAAGATGGATAAAGAGATGGATACATGGGTGGATGATAAATGGATATAAGAATGGATGGATGGACTAGACAGAGCAGACCAGATAGACTGAATAGCTAGTTTGAATAGACAGACGAACTGATTAGGGAGACGGACTGATTAAGGAGACGGACTGATTAGGGAGACGGACTGATTAGGGAGACGAACTGATTAGACGTACTGATTAGACACACTGATAAGACATACTGATAAGACATACTGATAAGACATACTGATAAGACACACTGATATACTGATTCATTTGATAGGCTGACTGATTAGACATATTGATTCATTTGATAGGCTGACTGATTAAATATACTGATTCATTTGATAGGCTGACTGATTCAATAAACGTATTAGGTAGACTGGCTGATTAATTCGACTGATTAGAAAAACTAATTAAATGAACTGATGGACTGATCAGTTAGACTGATTAGACAGACTGATTAGACGGACTGGTTAATTAGGCGGACTGGTTGATTAGACGGTCTGGTAGAATAGACAAATTAGAATATATCAGATATCAGAATAGTTGGAATATATCATAATATATCAGAATGGATTTATTCAGTTAGATTAGTTAGGTTAGATTAGCTTAAATAGATTATATATTACATAGATAAGATGGATAGACTGATTAGATGACAGAATAATTAGATGGATAGACAAAATTGTTAGATTGATTAGATAGATATTCATTGTGGGTTTCTTAACATTTCTTGAGCATGAATCCACTGTCTAGGGTGGAGATCAGAAAACATAAAACAGTACGGTACATGTATTTCTGTCGCTACATTTCAACGTACAGAATTTAGGATATGTCATGTCTTCTCTCTTGCAGTTGCTGAATTTATGGTGTATGCAAGCACGACCTTGGCAGTTTCAGCAGTCACTCACCTTCTGCATCGTCAGCAGCGCCAGAGGCACTACACAGATCAAGGACCAACACCCACTCCATCCTGAATGTGCCGAGTATTGGGAGTCCAGAGGTTCTTCATCGCTGACATGAGATGTTCAGACAGCACTCATCCGCTGAAAGCAATGAGCAAGTATCTCTAAGTCGGCGATAATGGTACCAGAATATTTGCAGTGTTCAGGCAGGGATGAGGAACGACGCATATGTGACATCACTACTAGAACTCCGTCCAGCGAGTCACCTGGAAGTCTTCAGGTTTCAGAACAAGTCGTGATCTTTGGACAGTCGGAACCCAACAGAATACGTCTGCATGTTTTTCTGGTGTGGCTTTGCTGAAACCAGAATAGTGCTAGCCTTCAGAGAGAACTATGATAAGATGCATATGTGACACTGTGGCGAATACTGTATTCACCAAACCACCTGGAAATACTCGGGGTTAAGAGCGACGTGCGAATTTTAGACAGCAGCTGTCTACATCAAATGGTGGGCAAGTGTTTCTGATGACTGCATTGGCACTGGAACAGGTGCAGTCTTCAGCTCATACAGTGACAAGATTTGTGTTGACATGTGACCATTCTACCAACCTGACTGCATTGGCACTGAAACAGTTGCAGTCTTCAGCTCATACAGTGACAAGATTTGTGTTGACATGTGACCATTCTACCAACCTGACTGCATTGGCACTGAAACAGTTGCAGTCTTCAGCTCATACAGTGACAAGATTTGTGTTGACATGTGACCATTCTACCAACCTGACTGCATTGGCACTGGAACAATTGCAGTCTTCAGCTCATACAGTGACAAGATTTGTGTTGACATGTGACCATTCTACCAACCTGACTGCATTGGCACTGGAACAGGTGCAGTCTTCAGCTCATACAGTGAAAAGATTTGTGTTGACATGTGACCATTCTACCAACCTGACTGCAGGCCTTTTAGGGTAATCGGGTACTTATTACTGAATCGTGACCTTGGGTTAGTAGTTATACTCATCTTAGTGTGTTCTTGAGCTTTTAATGTGGCGTAAAGTCACTAGAATAGTTGCAGTTGTTAGCCATTGAAGTGACGAGATACATTTATGACGAGCCCCCGAAAGCCATCAGGGTAAAAAGGTACTTGTTGCGAACTACAGAGCATTGATCAGTAATCTTAATTGTTGTGCAAGAGCTTGTGTTGAGGCTTGAACTGACAAGAGAAGCACAACTCTAGAGCCGAACGATGTTCCCTGAACAGCTGAAACCCTAGCTCGCCCAAATTTCCATAGGTGTTCACTCTACCGAACCATCTTCAAGACTCCCCGGTAATGAGTGAACTTTTCCCAAAGGCTAAAATCTAGATTGACATTTATGCAATTTGTTTCTCGTGTAGCTGTGGCACCTCTAGAATTGCTGCAGACTTCAGCCAGGGTTATGAAATCCTGTTCTGAGGAAACATCATTTACTGAAATTTCTATTTTGAAAAATTCTTGTGTCAACTTCGTGTTCTATCTACATGTGTGCATGCACGTACACGCATGTGTAGTGAATCTCGACTATTCCCATTTGCCATTCCCATTACCAAAGTTGCTCCGGCATCTACTGTCAGTCACAATGTATTTGAAGATGTCATTGACACGGTATCTGTTGCCAGTGAAATGCCGTGCATGCCTGTCAGATTAACACTGCATGTTGTTAGTAATATTTGAACTCATGAATCTTTGTGAACAAAATTTTGAGCACTATTGGGGTCACTTATTTAATTTGTTTTTCAAAATTACCATAAAATATTAGTGTGTTAGGAGCACAAATGTCGGTAATATGTGCTTTAATGCAGCAAATATGACATGTCTGGTAATTTTTTTAAACCATCTGCTCTGAACGAAAGCTGTGTTTTGTAGGATGGCATGATTTTATGTAGTTTTACTCAAGATGAACAGAAGTTCATGTCTCCATATATTCTCTCTTTTTTATTATCTCGTTCAGTCGTTCTTTCTTTTTCCTTCTTGCTTCCTTTCATTTTCGTTCTCGTTTATTTCTTCTCGATCTCTCGTTTTTTCATTCTCTCTCCCACTTTCTCTCTTTCTCTTAATCTCATTTTCTCTTTCTCTTAATCTCATTCTCTCTTTCTCTTAATCTCATTCTTTCTTAATCTCATTCTCTCCCTCTTAATCTCATTCTCTCTTAATCTCATTCTCTCTCTCTCTCTCTCTTAATCCCATTCTCTCTTAATCTCAATCTCTCTCTCCTAATCTCATTCTCTCTTAATCTCATTCTCTCAATCTCATTCTCTCTCTCTCTCTCTCTCTCTCTCTCTCTCTCTCCCTCTCTCTCTCTATCTCTCTCTCTCTGTCTCTCTCTCTCTCTCTCTCTCTCTCTCTCTCTCTCTCTTTCTCATAACTGAATTATTATTTTCAACTGACTGTGGTAAGAATTTTGTTATGTTTTTGCGTTTTGTTTTAGTTTAGTCTTTTGAAGCAGTACCTGACGTAACTTCACAAATCCGATTACCCGTTCTGGCAATACTTCACTTGCCGGAAAGAAAAATCCACTGTTCCGAAAAGTGTTTGCCCCGCCTCAGTAATCACATCAATCATATAAACGTCAGTGCCTCATACTATCATCATGTGTTTAGCATTGAACACGTATACACTATCATTATGAGGGCAAGTGAACTAGACAGGCAGTTTCGAAGCTGCCTGTGCGACCTTCTCATTGAGCGTTGATAGTTTTCAAGCCAATGCGAGCTTTCATTCTAAAATAAATCCTAGAAAGATCTGGTTACCTGCTTGGGCAAGTCCAGATCGAACTGTCCTTGCCTGAATAGAACGCTGCCCCTTGCAAATGGGCAATCGCTTGTTGGAATAGGAGACCCGTAGTACATAAATTGTTGCAATAAAATTCTGGCCTAGTGCATATACCATTTTCAATCGATCGAAGTGTGAAATATCCAGATACCAGCGCTTAACGCTGAGGAGTTGCTGTATTGGAAATCGGCCCGTTCCATAGCGTGGCATTATGGCTGTTCATTTTGGTGTTGGTGGTTAGTGTTTGAAATGTGGCCGCTGGAGTGAAGAGAGCCCTGTTGAGTGCTTGGCTTTGCTGGTTTCTTGACAAACGCGGAAGCAGCAGCTTGCCAAAACAGATGACCCCAACATAGGGGCGTAGCCACTTAATACCAGGAGTTGCTGGACTTTCGAGATCTACTCAAATGCTTTATCTTGGAGAAGCTCCTAGTCGCTTTAGAGCTTGTCAGTAGAGGAGAATACAACAGGCTATTTGCAAACTCAAATGGTGACTGAACAACAGCTGTCACCTGCGAAAAGTGTAGATATGCAGGATAAACACACGATAGATTTCAGTGAAAAAGAAAGATTAGAAAGAATCGCACGAAAGAAAACTTGCTCCGAAGTTCAGCGTGCTCATCTCCAACGTTTTGTGCTCTACAACGTTTTGTGCTCTACAACGTTTTGTGCTCTACAACGTTGAAATAGGAGAATCTTAATTTGAATAAGGGTGATAATCACTGATATTACTTGCATCTATGCGTAGGTAATGGAATACAGCATGAAATATCGTATTTTGTCTGTAATCTATTTGATGCTTTGAATAGAAGACGGTGAAAGTATATTAAATAATCTTGGGCCAGTTTCATTATTTAAGGCATCACAGCACATAGCTTGTTCGTGGAAGTAAATCCTCTAAGCAGAGAAACGATCCAGTCATTTCTAGGAATTAGCAGATATGTCTGGTAGTGTAGATCAGTTCGGATGCCTCCCACGAGATCTCTGCCAAAGTCAACGAATAGTTTTTTTTTGTTTTTTTTTTAAGCCATGGTGGAACTGACAGTTTCTGCAGCCGTGCTTGTCCAACCCGTTTCTAAGATCAGTCATATTCTGCCTTGTGAATAAAGCTAAGTGAATCAGTCTGAAGGTTGATGTTATCAATGCCAATTTTGCCTGCTGAAAAAGAGCATTGTAAAACCATTGGGTGACGCAATGCATGGAGTCAGCTAATGCAGTTCTCCAGCATGCAGTCACTAGGAAGTCCTGTGTTTGGAATGGTCTTCTGGTGCTTTCCTCTCCCTTCACATTGTGTCTTAACAGGTCTGACCCTTGATACAATTCAACGAAACAAACGTATACAGGTCGATTTACAAGCATTAGCATAACGACATGCGATTATAAAGATCAAGAAGCTGTAGCAGCCAGCCAACCACGCATCTAGTCATGCAACCATGCATCTAGTCATCCAACCACGCATCTAGTCATGCAACCACGCATCTAGTCATGCAACCACGCATCTAGTCATCCAACCATGCATGCATCCCCCTGTGCGTTGGGGGTTTAAAAGAATGGACCCACTGTGTCTCTCTACACAATTCGTAAAGCCTGTTCTTGACTGACAAATGTATCTTGGTTAATATTCACCAAGTCTTGGCAAACATTCGGCAAATATTCGGGAACTATTGCTCCAAGTCTTGGCAAATCTTTAGCTTCTTAATAGCATGACGAAACTAAACCACGATCTTGCAAACAAATCACAGGTGGAATATGGCATCGATCGGCATCATGCCCAAACCGTAAGTGTGCAGTGGCTGTAAATGTAAACGAAACGATAGGTTTATTTCCATCATTGTGCTCTGAGGGGATCTCACGAATATCTCGCGCCAATAGCTATTGGCATTACCTGTCGAGCCAATATCCCAAGTCTTGGCAAACATTTGCCAAGTCTTGGCGAAAATCAATTAAGAACCGGAACACTTGACCAACAATTCAGCGAACGTATGCCGAGACCCAGCTAATTTTGACCGAATACTTGACCAATATTTGCTGAGACTTGGCAAACATCAGTTAAGAACCGGCTTTAGAGGCGAATACATAGAACATTGTGACGTGAATTGCGCTTACTTGGAACTCGTCTATTGATTTTCTTGCTTGGCCTTATACAGCCAACAAAGGCTGATAGGCCGTAAAACTCCAATTCCATCCCATCCAATCCGTCCCATATAATCCCATCCCATCCCATATAATCCCGTCCCATCCCATATAATTCCGTCCCATCACATATAATCCCGTCCCATCCCATCCCACCCCATCCCACCCCACCCCCTCCACTCCCTTTCCCTTCCCTCCCCTCCCCTCCCCTCCCCTCCCCTCCCCTCCCCTCCCCTCCCCTCCCCTCCCCTCCCCTCCCCTCCCCTCCCCTCCCCTCCCCTCCCCTTCCCTTCCCTTCCCTTCCCTTCCCTTCCCTTCCCTTCCCTTCCCCTCCCTTCCCTTCCCCTCCGTTCCCTTCCCTTCCCAACCCATCCCAACCCATCCCTCTATCCATCCACCAATGCTGTTGAAAACATCTCTCTACCTCAGAAAGTAATAATTAATCTAATGTAAAAAGAAAGATTACATACATGTATTGTGCAAGTATTCTTGAATTTTCCTCTATTTTTCAAAACGCTACTTTGTTAGGAAACATTTGTATCGTAATATTTCAACCTAGTTTGTCAACCAAAGTAATTAATCAATTTTGACATCCTTATGAATAATAATGCAGAGTTCTATTAAATGTACAGAATGTAAGAGCTGTGTGTATGTGTGTGCGTGCGTGCGTGTTGTGTTTATGTCTCTGTGTATGCGTGTCTGTGTGGTTTTTTCCCCGTGTGTGTGTGCGTGCGTGAGTGTTTGGGTGCGTGCATGCGTGTGCGTGCGTATGTGTGTTGGTGTGTGTGTGTGTGTGTGTGTGTGTGTGCATACGTGTGCTTCCGCGTGCGCGTGTGTGCATGCGCCCAAACACATGGACACGTAACTTCGAGGGGCCACGAATCGCCAAAACTGCCGACTGAAATGAAATAAAAGGAAAAGACACCCAACTTTTTCCTACTGACAGGAAAAAGCTGTGTGTTTTAAATTGAAGTTGGCTGCAGAGTTCTGATGTATTTCATTTGTTACGCATGAGATTGAAAACCTGAAAAGTGAAACTATGATGCCCTAGTATGTGTGTATCTGTGTATATGTGTGTGTGTGTGTGTGTGTGTGTGTGTGTGTGTGTGTGTGTGTGTGTGTGTGTGTGTGTGTGTGCTTGCCAGCGTTCGTGCATGTGTGTTTTTTATAATCGATTTTAGCCTCGTTTCTTTTGCACGGTCTCGGGGTAAGAATAGACACACCGCGTCTCCCTACGCGATTCGTAAGAGGCGAATAACTAGAGACACCGTGACTTGATTTGTGTTTAAACTGTTCTGGTGATTTTCGTGTTTAATGGCCTTACATAGCCTACAAAGGCTAATAGGTCGTAAAAATCCATCCACCCATACATTTAACGTTGTGGCCTTTTATAGCCTACAAGGCTGATAGGCCATTAAACTCTCTCCATCCTTCGTTTCTTGTGCGCGGTCTCGGGGTAAGAATTGACCCACGGTGTCTCCCTACGTGATTTGTACAAGGCGAATGAATAGGGACATCGTGACTGGATTTGCGCTCATTGCAAACTAGTAAAGCGTGCTTGATATCCTTACATAGCCTACAGAGGCGGATAGGCCGTAGAACTCCATCCATCAAGCACGGTCACATCAAAGTTGTAAGTGCATGAACACGATATGTAACGCACATAGAATGGACTGATTCCTTGTTCTGAAGGGACTTGTGGTGTGGAATTACGTGTACCTTTAGAGGAACTATTCCCGCCTTTTCTGGTCCTTTTAGAGAATCTTTGCTCGTATACGGGGACAAACCCTGCACTCCGTTGTACGCTGCTTCCTCTCTACTGTTGTAGCAAACCAATCCCAGTGTTCCTGCTGTGACCTCTCACCCAGTGGCAGAGGTCAACTTCCTGTCAAGGCCGCGCAGCAGCTGGAGCATCTGAGGAGGTGCTCTGCTTCCCACTAGAGTGCGCCACCTGTTGTGCCCAGCATCAATGTAAATACGGCGCCTATAGTCGCATTTGATTGGCTCATACTAAACATGGAGTCAAATGAAAGTCACTGCACGGTAAACATGCTTCAAGCCATGGAGGGTACAGCCATGGAAGTGGCAGACATACCAATTGGTTTCAAATTTCTAAGAAATTCTTATTTTAGTGCTCATCACCGTGGCAGATTGGACTGTATGCCATGGTTTGATATATTTAGTGAACGTCAGCATTTATACCCATGCCTGTAACAAAGTAGCAGACGACACACAATTTCGATTTTCCTTGACCCTCCTGTACGACTGGTTACGGTTATCTTTCTTCTATTATAAGTGATAATCAACCCTAATACTGTCTTTCATTGAGCCGCCTTGTGGATCACAAGGAATGAAATTGAATGTGATATCCGTTTGTGGATGCCTGTATCGAAAGAGGACCTCTAAAACCATCTACGTTTACTGATAAAGTTGTTTTTTTTCATTCAGAAACCAGTCAATCAGAACTATTCAACCTGCTAGTGCTTCCTGGCAGAGATGAAGCAGAGTACAGGGCAAGAATATGACTTTCATAAACGTTTGCTCACTGCACAAACTTCTCATGCTGGGGAACTTCATTCACGTCAGAGCAGGTGCTCAAGAAAATGGTCTTCAGTGTGTAAGTTGTTGGCCGTTTCAATCTCTCTTGGACCCGTCTGCTCAGCAGCTGCAAGGTCGTTCATCAGCTTCTGAGATTTTGCGGCAATTTCACTTACATTAGGAGACAACTCCTATCAAGTCCAAACATGGGAAGTAAGTTACTTCTACTCTTTTGAAATTTCCAGCTGCAGAGTTAAACCTCTCTGTTAACTGAATTTACTCATCCAGTCGACTTTGACTTGTAAGATCATGGGATACCTCGCTCTCTCTGTGTCTCCACCTCACATCTCTCTCCCCCTCTGGGATCAGGGGTACGAACTGGCCCACCGCGTCTCCTTATGTGTACCCCCTGTGGGTTCAGGGTAAGAATTGACCCACCGCGTCTCCCTACGCGATTCGTAAGAGGCGAATAACTGGGACACCGTGACTTGATTTGCATTTACTCTAAACTGTTCTAGTGATTGTCGTGTTGAATGGTCTTATATAGCCTACACAGGCTGATAGGCTGTAAAACGCCATCCAATCCTCTTTGTCTCTACCTCACATTTGTCTCCCCCTGTGGGTTCGGGGTAAGAACTGACGCACCAAAAGTATTAACAGGAACTTCCCTTCCCTTCCAACTTATCTACAATGTATACCAGTTCCTGGCAGCCCACCCCCCAGTGCTCTCCCCTCTTGCATGAGTACACGGTCAGCCCCTCAGCCTCTACTCGCTTGTTGAAACCATGTCTTTTTGTCAGGCGGAGATGGGCGAGCATGCTTTGGGGTTGGACGATGTGCGAGGCGCAGTGCCGTGGTTCTTTCCCTGGGACGGGAAGAATCTGGGTTTATTAAAATATCTTGAAAATATCATATTGGCTGCAATCCTGTGTCATAAATTTGCCCATTCGTGTAATTCTGTCTGTGCGTGAATGATACTTGGTGAACATCTACGATGTACCTACCCGTCTGTATGACTGCGTTAGCCTTGGTTCAACGTCTACGATGTGCCAAAGGTAAAAACAAAAAAGTATTAGCAGGAACTTCCCTTCCCCGCCAACTTATCTACAATGACCCACCAAGTCTCCCCATGGCTTCTCTAAGAGACGAATATCTAAGCAAATCGTCATTTGGCTTTTTCTCATTCTAACCAACTCTAATTACTTATCGTGATCAATGGTCTTAAATAGTCAATAAGGGCTGAAAGACCTATAAACGCCATTCATCCATCTGATGATGCCTCTCTCTCTCTCTCTCTCTCTCTCTCTCTCTCTCTCTCTCTCTCTCTCATCATGAGTCAAATGTGACATGAATGATGAGAGGTATAATCTCAACTCCTGACGGGCTGATGGTTAAGAAAGAAATATTCTAGGGTCAGTCCATCGGAAACAGTTCAATTTCAGTCAGCACAACGCTGCATCCGCCGGTAGGTTCCCCAGTGGGTTCGGGTAAAAACTGACCCACTGCGTCTCCCTACGCAATTCGTAAGAGGCGAAAAACAAGGGACACCGTGACTTGGTTTGCGTTTACGGTACTATATTCTGGTGATTGTCGTTCCTAACGGCCTTACATAGCATACAAAGGATGATGGGCCGTAGAGCACCATCCATCCATCCATCGGTAGGTTGGGTGTGAGAAGAGACCCACATGTCTCCCATCGCAAATCATAAAAGGCGATCAACTAGGAAAACCATGACTTGACACGTTGGTTTCACATAATCGATGGTTTGGATAACCTTCAAAGACCGATAGGCCGTAAAAATTCATTCAATAATTCGTCCATTCATTCACCGTGTTTCTATACGCGATTTGTAAGAGATAAATGTATGTATGTATTTTGGGTCTTATATAGCGCCAATCTCACACCCAAAGACATGATTAAGGCGCTCAACATGATCTCCATTTGAATAAAAGTTTTCAGCTGTGACTTAAAAGTCTGTATTGGAGGAGATTTCCTCAGTCTCTGGGATATCGTTCCAGAGTTTTGGTCCAGCATACGAGAATGCTCTCTCTCCAGATCTCATGGTGTTGTAGCGTGGCACATGAAGTAATGACAGCGCCGAAGATCTGAAGATAAATAAATAGGGACATCGTGAATTGATGTGCGTTTGACTCTAAACGATTCTGTTGATTTGTTGTGCTTCATGTGGGGCTGTTGGCTGGTTGGTTGGTTGGTTCCTATCAACCTTTGTAGGGTACGTAAGGCTATTAAGCACGAACATCTTTAGGACATTTTGGAGTAAACGCTAATCAAGTCACGGATATCCCTAGTTATTCGCCTCCTACGAATCGCGTAGGGAGACGCAGTGGGTCCATTCTTACCCCGAACCCACAGGGGGACCAACCCACAGGGGGACCAACCCACAGGGGGACCAACCCACAGGGGGACCAACCCACAGGGGGACCAACCCACAGGGGGATCATGTGGGCACTGTGGCCGAGTGGTCAGCGCGCTGGACCCGCAGTCGCTTGCGGCTAATGGGTACAGCGTTCGAAGCTGCTCGGATTCTGGAGTTGCATCCTTGAGCGAGGTGCTTTACTCACATTGCTTCTCCCCATCCAGGAGTACAACGGGAACCTGTGAGGGCTGAATCGGAAGATTGTGAGAGATACGTTTAGCGCGTTCATCCGCAGCCTGGTTGCAGTTGAGATGGTGTTGGAGTAATAAAAATAGGTAGCTCGATGACCAGGGGGTAATTGTGTGCGGTTTGAGCATCCATCAATGGGTTTAAAGTTGCAATATGCATCCGTCCATATGCACATTTGTCCACTTATTCATTCACTCTCATTCAGTCATTCATTGTCACTGTGGGTTGAGGGGAAAAACAGACATCCGCTTCCCTCTAAGTGGTTTGCACGAGAGGCATAACCCGAGAAATCGTATCAACGTAGTTGGTACTCTTAACGACAGTGTAGTTCGTGATCAATAGCTTCACATGGCCTACAAAAGCTGATACATGTAGACCTCGATCCTCTGATTGGATTGGATTGGATTGATGGTGTTTTACGGCCTATCCACCTTTGTAGGCTATATAAGGCCATTAAGCACGAAAATCACTAGAGCAGATTAGAGCAAACGTAAAGCAAGTCACGGTGTCCCTAGTTATTCGCCTCTTACGAATCGCGTAGGGAGACGCGGAGGGTCAATTCTTACCCCGAACCCACAGGGGGACACGATCCTCTGAAGACCGTCAATAGTCTCCATTCTTATGAAGTTCTTGTTTTAGATAATTGTGTGAAAGTTCTGTTTTGATACATAAAATCATTGCCGATATATTGTATATAAAACAGAAATATACATTCTGTTATTTGGCGGCCATTTTAGGGTTAATTTTAAAAAGTTTTGCATGATGAATATGTAAGCACATGTACGTACTTTACATGGTGATTCGTATAAGTGCAATTGACCGAAAGAAGGTAACCAGAAGAAAGGTGCTCAAAAAGGGTCGACATTCTTTAATTCATTATTTACTCATTCACTCGAATTTATGGCGAGGGGCTATGAATTTATTCCCTCTAGATATATTCATTCATTCATTTCTTTCCTTCCTTTATTTTTCTTCTTTCTTCAGGTTTACCAGAAGCTGTGGTGGAGGAATGGCACCAAAGACTTCTTGTAGACAACGTCCAGAGCATTGGCAAGGCAATTCAGCGACGTAAGAGGGACAGAGAGTGTCTGGGAATCTGGCTCAACATGCGGGCCTATGTGGACTGGAGCGCCCTGGACCACGCTGTAGAGCTGTGGCGAGACAGGTGCAACGACGGCTTGCCTATGCGTGTAGCATTCTGCGAACCTGAAGTCGCCGATGTTGCCGTGGAGCAAGGGACGCTCAGACAGATTGAGAAGGACCTCTTTTCCGAGTCCCAAGATGACCTCTTGTTCCGAGGTCGGGTGGAATCTCGGGTGAAGTACCTTGCGCAGGAACTTCTAATACTACTGCATTACCACAACCTCACTGCTGAAGACGAGCGAGATGAAGTGCACGCGTACACTTTCCAGATGTGATCTTCATAGAAGGCCTGGGAATCGGGAATGTGAAGATTTTGGTAAATTCCTTACGAGATTCAACGTTTTGACTTGTTTAGATGTGTAAATTGAATAAGAGAGACGCCTGTGAAGTCCTTTTTGACAGAGGTGTTGCCAATCACTTTAAAACCTTGATGCATGTCGGGGAAATGTTTGTGAAAAACAGTGTGTGTGTGTGTGTGTGTGTGAGAGAGAGAGAGAGAGAGAGAGAGAGAGAGAGGGCTCTTTTTCTTTCTTTCTTAACGTTATCGTTTGATTCGCAGACTCAATAACTTATCTGGAGACTGAAGGCGTTTTACGCCTCAGAATATTTATACACTGCATGTAGAGAGTCATATGCTATTCGTTTTCAGTTCCTGTAGTGATTCATCAAAATTAACAGAAATGCTGTAGCATAGATAATCTTGTTAGACAAGTTTCTTTTCAGCTTTTTACTCATCGCATGTGAAAATACTGTATACTAGGTAAAAATGTGTGCGTTTTGTGTGGTTTAAGAAAATCATCATTGTCATGAACACTAGGTGAAACACGTAAAATTCTAGTACAGGCATACATGCTTCACAAAAAAGACCCGATATCGTTATGTAATCATTTTGTGCAGCACCTTCAGGCCATTCAAGAGTGCGGAAGGCGCTAGGAATTTTATTAAAGAGATTGCTTTCACTTGGGTACTCTTGTTCTTTCCGCTGATTCTGAGTTGCATTCCATAACTTGTTGTTTCTCTTAAGGAATGCAACTCCCTGCCTCTTTCTCTCTCTCTAACTCCGTCTCTCTCTTTCTCTCTTGCCGCCCCCCCCCCCTCTCTCATATTCATTAATTTCAAAGTCGAATGAATATGTTTTCCATAAAATGGTTCCTTCAGTGAGGTTATATGTAGACATGAAAAAATAATTCATGTATTGAAGTGTTGAGAATAAGAATAAAAATCTTTCAAACTGTAAATCACAGCTTAACTTCTAGAAAATGATAATAAAGCATTCCAATATGTGCTGGCCCCACCCAACAAATCCAAGAATGTGCCAAACAGAGAATCTGCACTGGCAGTCATGGTACAGCGTTACCCAAGACCCCCTGTGGATTGGGGGTGAAAATAGACCCAACTCCTCTCCTTCCACGATTTCTAAAGGACGAATCGATAGGGAAATTATTTTGATTGATTAAAGGTTGGAGAAGGTTGAGAATTGAGGATTGGATTAGGTTGATGAATGGATTGGATTGAGAGGTGAGGACTGGATTGAGGATTGGATGGATGATTGGAATGGATTCACGATAGAATTGCATTGAGGACTGTATTAAGGAGTGAGGATTGGATTGGATTGCACTGAGGTTTGAATTTGATTGGAGATTAGATTGAATCGAGGATAGGATTGGTCCGAGGACTGAATTGGATTGGATTGGATTAAGGATTGGATTGAATATTGAGGATGTGATAGGATTGATGACTGGATTGGGGATTGAATTGGAGATTGGATTGAATCGAGGACTGGGGATTTTGGATTGGTTTGAATTGGATTGAGGATTAGATTGGTTTGAGAACTTGATTGGATTTAGGATTGAGGACTGGGTTGGATTAAGGATTGGACGGAGGATAGGATTGGATGGATAATTGAGGATTGGATTGGACCAAGGTTTGGATTGTACCGAGGGCTTAATGGGATCAGGATTGGAATGGATTGAATATTGAGGATTGGATTGATTTGATGATTGGATTGGATTGATGACTGGATTGAAGATTGGATTGAATTGAGGCTTGGTGTGAGGATTGGATTGAATAGTGAGGATTGGATTCAATTGAGGATTGGATTGGATTGATGATTAAGGATTGAGAACTGGATTGAAAACTCGATTGCATTGAGGATTGCATTGAGGACTGATGATTTTGAATTGAATTGGTTTGAGGATTGATTGGATTTAGGATTCAGGATTGGGTTGGATTGAGGACTGAGGATTAGATTGGATTGAGGATTGGATTGGATTGAGAATTAAGATATGACTGGATTGAGGATTGAATTAAATTAAGGATTCATTTGGAATGAGGATTGGATTGATTAAGGATCAGGGATTGGACTGGATTGAGGATTGAATAGAATTGATGACTGGATTGGATTGAGGTTTGGATTGGGGATTGATGATGGGATTGGGGATTGGACTGGACTGGATTGAGGTTTGGAAATTGAGGATTGGAACGCACTGAGGATTGAGAATTGAATTGGACTGGAGTGAGGATTTGGATTGGAGTAAGGATTGGATTGGTGTGAGGATTGCATTGGAGTGAGGGAGTTGGAGTTGGTGTTGGGGTGGGTTGATTTGGGTTTGGTCACGTTGGATTTATTTGAGTTGCGTTGATTTGCCTTGGATTGTGTTGTACTTCTTTGGGCTGGGCTGGACTGGACTGACTGGATTGAATTGGGTTGACTGATTTGGTTGATTCTTTAGCGGGGTTGGGTTGATATGAATTTGACTTGATTTGTTGGATTGGGTTGGGTTGGGTCATTGGGTTGAGATGGATTGTGGGGTTGTTTGTATTTGTGGTTGTTATTGGGGTTGGGTTTTTTAATTGGATTTGGGGTGTTATTGAGTTGCGATTTGATTTGATTTGATGATTTATTCGGTCTTTTTGATTTCAATAATTAATTGGATTTAATTTATCTATTTGATTTGATTGATTGACCTGATATGTCTGATTTCAACGATTCATGTAATATTATTTATTTGATTTACTAGATTTGACAGATTGGAAGGTTGGGTTGGATTAGGTTGGATTGATCTGATCTGATCCGAACCAATTTCATCTGACCGACCGATTTGATCGATCGATCAGATGGATCAATGGATGAATTGGATTGATTTGGATTGGATTAATTGATTGATCTATTGAGTATTACGGCCTTTCAGCCATTAAACGCTCTGTAAGGCCATTGATCACGAAAACCATTCAAGCTGGTTGGAATGAAAGCAAGTAAAATAGCGGTGTCCCAAGTTATTCGCCCCATAAGAAGCGCGTAGGGAGACGCGGTGGGTCTATTTTTACCCCCAAACCACAGGGGGAAGGAAATGTTTTACTGACTTTTACCCAACAAGCTTTGGCGATTGTCTGTGGTCACTGACCTTACATAGCCTACATAGGCCGATGCGCTGAGAATCCATCCATCCATCCACTCCTCCATTTCTTCTTCCACTCTTCCATTCCTTCCATTCATTCCTTCAATTTCTGCCATTGCAATCCTTCCATTCATGCATTTCAATCCATTTCATTCCTTCATTTATTCATTCACATCCATCCATCCATTCATTCATAAATGAGAAAACTCCACTGAAATAAACATTTCTGTACCTTTTAATCGCAGCTAACAGACTTAGCATTTTCCTTCTGTACACTAAGTTTTTCTATGATCTTCGTTAAGGTTGAGTTTTTTTCTTCTTTTTGAGTTATGGTACATGTCATTATTTCGTCATGAAGGCACATAAACAAAATTACCCTTCAGCAAGACCGATAAATGTTTTAAAGAGTATTTAAAATGAAACGACGGTTGATTACTGTAGAAGTTCGATTCGTTTCATATATTTCTTATTAAAAAGAAGAGAAACGTTGCTTAAGATGGAGAACAATGATTAAGGCTAAGACAACAACAATTATTTTCGAAGGTGAATGGATGGAGATATGTTGAAGGACGTAATGACGATGTGGACGGATGAATGAATGGAATGTGAGGAGAACGACGACTGGGATGAATGAGAAGGTGGATGTCAATGACGGATGATGTTGGAGGAGGAGGACGAGCAGGAAGGATGTTGACGCTGATGTTGAAAATATAATGAATAACGAGGGATGCCGACAATAAATGATAATGGATTATCACAACTCAAAAGGATGAATTACAACTTTTTTTTAAAGTGACGACGTTTATAATGTCGACACTGGCTATTATATAGAAGTCATAAAGGATGGATAGGATGGATGGTTTTACGGCTTCTCCGCCTTTGTAGGCTTTGTAAGGCCATCAATGAAACATGTGGAGCACGTGCAAGTCGTCATGGTGTCACTAGATGTTCGCCTCTTGCGTAGGAAGACGTGGTGGGTCTTTTCTCACCCTCAACCTGCAGGGCGGTATAGAGCTCTTAAAATCTTACACACTCGTAAAATTAAGTCAACAACAATTCGGCTTTTTGATAAGTAAAATCCTAGACATTCAAATCAATAAAATCGACAAAAATCGACATTTACATCTACGACCAAACGTTGAAATCCCATTAAAGATATCTTATATACAGCAATGCAACACTTTTGCCCAAGAAAAATAAGTGTGATGTGTTAAGAAAGTTTCATGAAATCGGTTGACCACAGCGCCGCAGTTCAAACTACGCAAACTTTACGGCAGGACTGGAGGGATGGTGAAGTTCCCATGAAATTAGTTTACTGGTGACTATACTTCCTGGGGAGTAGCAACCCAGATATCCAGAAACAATAAATGTGCTAATGTAGATCATGATATCATATGTAAGCAATAGCGCCTGTGGGTTTTTTTCTGAGGAATGGACAAGTCTGAATGTTTTGTTTATTTCCACAGACGTTTGTGTGCGTCTGGTTTCGGACGAGTTTGAACTCGGCGGAATTTTTCCCCGCTTGCAATTTGTGGATTCTAACAAAAGATCAAAGCTGGAAAGAGTACACATGCACTTCTTGTTGGGGCTGGACCACGGTAGCGTTATGTTTCTGAATTTGAAAAAGGAGATCCACCGTGAGAGACCTCGTCAGATCATGAACCGGACCATGGAAAGGAACGTCATTCCTGGTGTTCTGAAACAGCTGGTCGGTCACTGTAAACGGGGGACCCTGTTTTACTGCAATGTGAGACATTTCCTCTTCAGAGAAAGATATATCCATGTCCAGTTCGTCGGTAACTTTGTCTCGCCACTGTTCGACAAAGTCATCTAGTTCTGACGCATGGGGGTAGTCGCAAATGTTGAGCCAGATGAGCATGTGCCCTCTGCTGTCCTTGAATCTCTGAATGGTTTTGGCCAGGCTCGTGAAGTGGTCGAGAAGAACTCGGGGCCATTGCACTCTTGAACTCATGGCTCTTACGTCGCCTGAAAAAAAGTCGACGTTCAATAGTAAAGAAGTAGTGAAGTCACTCAAACTCCGTCCTGTGGCTTTCTTCATTCAAAGTCTACATGTGTTTATGAAGAAAAAGTACAGCATATTACAGCAAAGCATAGCTAATATGCAGTAGTAGTGCAATATAGTACAGTACAGCATAGCATAGTGTAGTACAGCATAGCATAGCAGTGGCAAAAAGCTCCCAACGGAACCAGGCAACAGATGGTCTTCAGAGGAAGAGGACCCGTCAAAAAGTGTTTCAGCCCTCGACACTTCCTGACACTCTTTGGGGGGGAGGGGGGGGGGGGGGGGCGGGGACTACACCTGGTTATAGCTCCAGGTACCCGTCTGCCGTCTTGATGTGCATCATGGGGCTGAAAGTGCCTGCTTCCTCTGCTGTTGGACGATAGGGCTCTGGTCTATATGTAGTCTATGAAGTATAGCATACTGTAGTACAATTCCTACATCAACACAAAGTGGGATCAAAAGGCTTCCGCCATATTTTACGATCAAAAGGTGCAAAGCAACGCACGAAAATATGGAGGCATACAAAGCAGATGAGCGTACGAATCTCCCGGTTGTGTGCAGATAATCAAAGACGGTGAATTTCGTCTTCATCTAATGCGATGAAATGGTAGTCTTCCCCATATAAATGACAAACTATTACAGACTTACCTCCCATACTGTAGATGTAGTGCTGGTAGTCCCAAACACTGTCGAATTTATGAGGCTTTCTCAAGCTCTTGCAGCTTCTGGACAGCTGAGTCCTGACTCACAGTTTGAGTGAAGCGCAATGTATCACGGTTGTGCCGTCTGAGTTTTGCTTGGTGCGTAAAGTCCATGCTTTCCGTGAACTTTCACACAAGCATTGCTGTTCGCCCAGAGGATGAGAGGAAGGATGGGTGGATGGATGGGTAGGTGGATATATAGGTGGGTGGGTGGGTGGATATATGGATGGGTGGGTGGCTGGATGGGTGGATGAGTTTGCGGGAGGGTGGATGGATGGGTGGGTGGGTGGGCGAGTGGGCGGGAGGATGGGTGGATGAGTGGGTGGATGGATGGGTGGGTGGTTGATTGGCTGGGTGTGGGGCTAGGTGGATGGATGGGTGAGTGGATGGATGGGTGGGTGGGTAGGTAAGTGGATGGGTGTGTGGCTGGGTGGCTGGGTTGGTAGGAGGATGGGTGGGCAAATGGATGGTTGGAAACTTGTGTGGATGGGTTGGTGGAGGATGAGTTGATGGGTGTGTGTTTGTGTGGATGGGTGGGTGGAGGATGGGTTGATGAGTGTGTGTGTGTATGGATGGGTGGGTGGAGAATGGGTTGATGGGTGTGTGTGTGTGTGGATGGGTGGCTGGAGGGTGGGGTGATGGGTGTGTGTGTGTGTGTGGATGGGTGAGTGAGTGGATGTGTGTGTATGGGTGGGTGGATGGATGGATGGATGGGTGGGTGGATGGATGGAATGGTGGGTGGATTGAGTTTTACGACCCTTCAGCCTTTGTAGGCTACGGAAGGACATTAAGCACGAACATCACTTGAACTGTTTATAGCAAGCGCAAATCCAGTCAGGGTGTCCCTAGTTATTCGCCTCTTATGCATCGCGTATGGAGACGCGGTGGGTCTATTCTCACCCCTAAACCACAGGAGGTTTGCCCAGAGGAAATTGTGCTAGATCATGTATCTCTCTATTCAACTAAAAGTCAGGACTTCACAATCACAGACAGCTAGGCCGTTCAAGATGCCTAGCGCATGATAGCGCTCGATGTGCTTGACTATTGAACGGCAGTGCAACGCGTGGCGACATCGAGCATGCTTTGACTACTTTGCTGACGTCATCATCATATTGTAGTAGTTGTCGTCATCTGCTGGACTTTTCAGAGCTTGCTCTATTTAAGCCAGCAGGACGTTAGAAATCCAAATCATTTCCTGCAGATTGGAGATTACTTTTCAAAAATATATCATAGTTAACCAATGCAAAGCAACTAATCGCAATTTTTATAACCACCAGTGTCAAGGTCATCCAGAGAAATATGGCGCTTTATCTAAGAATAGAAACGATCTTTGTGTCATTGTCTCTCTTAAGGAAGGCTTTCCACTATAATGAATTTTTGTTGACATTTGGAGAAATAGTTTCTCCTAATTATGGAATCAAATCATGTCTCAAAAACACAAAACAAAAAAGTTATGAATGTTTAATATTTTTATGTTTCATTTCAGTACAAAATCAGGATTTTTACAACCAGTTTACTCTATATTTCAGCTATGAAAAGGGCAATCTGAAAACATATATTTCAGTTTCTTATCGATAAGGTACAGAGTGAGCGGTAAAAGTTCGAAGAACAAAACTTCTAAACTTTATGAAAGAACTTCATATCAACACATTTGGAAAAGAACACAACTGTAGCTGTGAGCTGCCATCCGATTGGCTCTCCAGCGAGGTTACCCTATGCTCCATAGTTTAGCGGACCAATGAAAATAAAGCTTTTGTGCACTCTGAAGTACGAGACCAGCCAAAAGCAGGAATGTAAACTGCGAATATTAGTGATTATCTTTTTTTAATCAGACATGGAGATCATGAGATATGGTAGTTTTAACACCTGCATATTTCATGTGTGTGTGTGTGTGTGTGTGTGTGTGTGTGTGTGTGTGTGTGTGTGTGTGTGTGCTTGTGCGAAAATCACCTGACTTTTAACGCCAACTAAACACATTTAGAAGCAAGTATTTGGATTGAGCTTCTGTGAAAACCTAGTTAGATAGTTGATGATTCAATTTTTAAAAAGTTATTTTAATTCTAACTGCTATTTCTAGGGCTTCCTGCTGGCCTTAATTTCGTCTGGGGCGGTCCTCAGCAGCAAAGCGGGTCATGACGGCACTGTTGGCATTAGGACATGACGGCACTGTTGGCATTAGGACATGACGACACTGTTGGCATTAGGACATGACGACACTGTTGGCATTAGCAAATGACGGCACTGTTGGCATTAGGACATGACGGCACTGTTGGCATTAGGACATGACGGCACTGTTGGCATTAGGACATGACGGCACTGTTGGCATTAGGACATGACGGCACTGTTGGCATTAGGACATGACGGCATTAGGACATGACGGCACTGTTGGCATTAGGACATGACGGCACTGTTGGCATTAGGACATGACGGCACTGTTGGCATTAGGACATGACGGCACTGTTGGCATTAGGACATGACGGCACTGTTGGCATTAGGACATGACGGCACTGTTGGCATTAGGACATGACGGCACTGTTGGCATTAGGACATGACGGCACTGTTGGCATTAGGACATGACGGCACTGTTGGCATTAGGACAGGGTTATCTCATTTACATCCAACCAGAAGTATCAGAATTATAAGCAATGCCAGAAGCCAGTATTGTACTATTGTCTCTCGCAATAATACAAACATATTTATCGAGTTCAAAGTTACATGATTTGAGTAATATTGATAACAAAAACGACATACGGTTGGAGTCGCTCGATGCCCTTCTCTTGAGCTGGAACCCCTGGTTGTGGAGCTTTCGGGGCCTGCTCCAGTAGCTCAGCCAGGGGCCTGCTCCAGTAGCTCAGCCAGGGGCCTGCTCCAGTAGCTCAGCCAGGGGCCTGCTTCAGTAGCTCAGCCAGGGGCCTGCTCCAGTAGCTCAGCCAGGGGCCTGCTCCAGTAGCTCAGCCAGGGGCCTGCTCCAGTAGCTCAGCCAGGGGCCTGCTCCAGTAGCTCAGCCAGGGGCGGCCCCAAGCAGCCAATCTGGCCACCGGGCCTCAATTTGGTCACCTCGACCGTGTCTGCCAGATCCATAGGGACCCAGACTCAGTCACCCTCTGCAGCTCTCCTGTGACCCTACCGATCTCCTGGGACACTGCACCCAGTCTTCTGAGGAAGCGGACTACGGACCCTGCGACAAACCCTCTGCATCCGATCTCCATTGGAAGCGTTCAACATCCCCACCCTCTTCGCTGGCAGTGGTCCTCCAATTCTGCATATCTGGCAGAAACGTCTCGCTCTTCATGAAGTTTCCTGTCCTCATTCCTGTTATTATCTCCTACGTTACAGAATGAGAAACGTACATTTATGAGCGCTGTGCATTTAATTTGCAGGTATCTATGACGGTTTATTTGTGTAAAAGAATTATTAGTTACCAAAATTACTCAATCATGTAACTTAAAATGCTGTAAAGTAGGCGATAATAACAGGAATGAAATAACTGTTGCAGGAGGTTTTTCATGATCTTTTGTTCGTGTGTATCCGTGTCTGTTCGTACGTGCGTGTCATGATCAGCAGCAGCAGCAGCATCTTCATCATCACTTCTTATACTGCGTTTTTCCGAGCAGATCGCTCACTGTGCAGAGATGTAAACCTTGATGAAATGCTTGTTCAAATATGCACACGTATGCCTTCGGTTTTCTTCGGAAACCACTTGGAGAAGAGCACTTCCGCAAGGAATCCGGACGAGAGTTCCACACAGCAGGGCCAGCTGATGAAAAGCTCCTCAGTCCATAGGACCTCTTGCTTGGCTCTTGCCTGGTGAGTGCGTGTGCGCGTGTGTGTGCGTGCATGCGATCGCGCACGCATGTGTTCATGTCTGTGTGAGCGCATGTGCGCACACGCAGTTGGATAATGGATGGATAGATGATGATGAATGGATAGACAAAGGAATATGCAAATGCAATCAAACAAATGAACTTACAATGGAACAAACTTGTATATGTGTGTACTCTTCCTGCAGTCATCAGCTAAAAAAGCGCGTGTTTATTTATAATTTTTAAAAAACTTCGATTGTAAAGGCATTCAGTACAAAAGGTGTGGCACGCAACACTTGTGTTTTCTTTCTTTGCTTACAGTAGCAAACACACAGAAGCATCAACAGTTATCCCTTATACAGCATTTCTTCAGGATGGATGGGTACCCACCGTTTATTCAGGATGAATGGATGGATGGAGTTTTATCGCCTATCACCCTTTGTAGGCTATGTAAGGCCAGTGAGAACGAAAAGCACCAGAATAAGTGCAAATTACAAGTCAGTCAAGATGACCCTAGTTATGCCCCTCTTACGAATCGCATAGGGAGACGTGGGGGGTCTATTCTGATGGATGAGTGGATGGAGTGTTACAGCCTATCAGCCTTTGCATAGGCAGTGTAAGACCATTGCACGGAAAATCACTATACTATTTTTGAGTTAATGAAAATCAAGTTACGATGTCCATATTTATTTGCCTCTTATGAATCGCGTAGGGAGACGCAATGAGTCAATTCTTAACCACCACCCCCCAACCCAATAGGGAAAGGTTTATTCTGAACCCCAGCCCACAGGGACCCATTTCATCAGGCAAGCTCTCTTAAAGGGTTGAGGGCAAAAATGGACTCCGTACGAGCTTCATACAAGGCGAATAGATGTTGCCTATTTATTCATCTTCAGACTTGCTGTTTGCCAAACTGTTGAAGGGCTACGCTCGAAACGTTTGTTTTCATACTAAACCTGAGATTCCAACACCTCCCAGCGATCTGTGTGATCATTATTTGTTTTGGCTTCTGGAATTCGGCGTTCCATCTTTTACCTGCGATGGAAATATTGATACTATTTATACTCTTTCTCGACCTGCACTTGTGCTCTTCGTTGATCAATGGCCTTACATAACCTAGAAAAGTTGATAGACCGTCTCATTCCATTCACCATTCATTTTCAGTTAAAATATAATGGAGCGTTGTTTACTTGCCAGAAACCCCTCAGAATGCTACGTCAATCACGATCAACGTGACGTCACACACTACAGAAACATCACCATGTAAAAACAAAGTGTAGACATAATATTAGAATTAGACATGAGTTTCCAGGTTGTTTTCAAGCCTCCGATGCCGCATGGAAGTATCCAGAAAGGGCGACTTTTGACACATTTCAAAGACGACATTTTGTGTGACGAGTAATACTGACGATAAATATTAATGATGAAATGACTGATGATAAGGATGGAGAGGATCAAAGGGATGGATGGAATAGATGGATATATATATATATATATATATATATATATATATATATATATATATATATATATATATATATATATATATATATATATATATATATATATAGATAGATAGATGGATGGGCAATGCCGATTATGCTGATGCTTCTACTGATAAGGACGATGATAATGACGATGAAAATGGCGGCGGCGACGACAGCAGCAACAATGATAATCTTTGTGTCATTTTGTTGAAAATTTATTTAGGGGAATTTCATCTTGGAACACCTCTGTGCAGCATCAGAAACTGGTTTCCCACCTCGGTGGAATGGATGCTGGATGGAGTTTTACAGCCTATCAGCCTTTAGATTACGTACGGTCATTGAGCACTAAACATCATTAGAGCTGGTTACAATTAGTGGACGTCAAGTTTTGATATTACTAATTATTTGCCTCGAACCAAACGCGCAGGGAGACGCGGTGGGTGTATGCGCGCGCATGTGTGTGTGTGTGTGTGTGTGTGTGTGTGTGTGTGCGCGCGCATCATTTGCCATTGGGCACTAAATTTTATTAATTTTGTCATTGTCACTCATCACCGTTGTACCACAGAAAGCTCTGTGTCCATACCATGTAATCGCACATCCTCCTGATGTTATGAAAGTTTTTGTCCTCTATACATATCGTCACTTTTGTTGAATTCCTTCTGTATGTATTTTTGTATTATATATTTTCTGCAAGGGAACTGCACAGAAATTTTCCTATCATGGAAGTTTAGATAATGTACTGTATTGTATTCTAACCTACAACCCACACGGGGATCCTCGGTAGGGGAGGTAATGCGGGTGAAACACCTTACCGAAGAAAGTCTGTCCCTTCCATTCATCTTGTTTCACACGACACAGTGGTGGGTACAATCATGTCCGTATTTATTTAAGTGTTTATACATTCTATCCTTCATGCCTCTCTCTCTAGTGCAGCTATGCTCTTACCTTATTCTCTTCTAATAAGAACAGGGCTTCAATACGCCAGTAGAGGTTGAAGAGCTTACTATGCACTCATGCGGGAGGGGATGGATGGATGGACGGTGTTTTACGGCCTATCAGCCTGTGTAGACTAGGTAAGGCCATTAAGCACGAAAATCACTAGAACCGTTTACAGATGGATGCATGGATCGAGTTTTAGGGCCTATCAGCCTTGCAGGCTATATGAGGCCACAACGTTAAGAATTACCCACTTCCGCCAAGTTAATAGAACTCTCCGCGACAGCGGAGTATAATACAAATCACCTAACTAGTGACATAAAATTCATTAAATCGAGTCCCACTGTCCACCAGCCAGCAAAGGCTGTGTAGAGCCTTCAAACACGAAAAAGCATAAAGGGCGATAGGGTAAAATTTCACAACTCGATTTCCCTCGTCACCGACAAAGCACTTAGGGATAGGTAGATGGAACCCAAGGGCTCATCAGCCTTGAAGGAAATAAAATACTTCCACTGAATAAAAATGTCATCGCCATGTCATTCTAAAGTTTTTTTACGTCACGTGTTGCATCATTTATGTTTCTGCATCGTTCACTGAAGAAGGGCGTGTGCCCGAAAGCCTTTGATTTTAGTGTTTGTCGTGTGTTTGTTTTTCTTACACATACTGAATAAAAATGTGCAATTAAAAGATTACCTCAGATGAGGTAAGTAGAGAAATATAGAAAACAATGCAAACATACAGTTTACAGTAAACGTAAATTAAGTCACGGTGTCCCTAGTTATTCACCTCTTACGAATCGTGGAGGGAGACGCGGTGGGTCTATTCTTACCCCTAACCCACTGGGGGAAATTGGGCAGTCAGAAATTTAAAAACATTTAAAAGGCGTGCAGTAATGTTTATATGTTCCTGTCTTTCTGTATCCCCTCCCCTATCTTCCTTGTATTAACTACCAGTCTTCTTGGACACACCAACAACTTTGGAAGAGATCCCCTGTTATGTCTTTTGGTTCTCTTGTCATTTTGGACGAGACATGTGCAACATTTTCTTTTCTCCGATGGTGCATAACCAACTCTCCTACGTTCACCAGTCATGTTTGTGCTGACCTTGAGCAAGTGGACATTCATGGGATACTTACCTCTTACCCCCTCTCCCCATCACATACTCCGTCCCTATTCAACTATCCAAGTCCCTCCTCCCCTTGTCTCTTTTCCTCACTTTCCCTGTCCCTAACCTTCTATTTACTTTTATTCTCCCCCCCCCCCCCCCCCCCCCCCCCCCCCCCTCATCCCTTACCCCTTCTCCCCATCACACCCTCCATCCGTACCCAGTGTTCCTGTGTCTCTTCCTCACTTTCCCTGTGCCTTTATCTCAATCCCCTACCTACATTGTGTCACCAGGAATATTTCTTAAACCTTCCATTGCTGTCGGATGACGTCACAAAAGATGACGACCGTTTAAAAACCTCCTTCAAGAAGGTTATGTTTTACCCTCGGTTCGTTAAAGAACTCGAAAAATTCAAAACGGATTCTAACGAAATTTAGGTCAAGAACGGGATTTTAACAAAGAAATAATAGATACATTTTTGCAGTTACGTCATTTTGCTTTGAAATTAGAAGCATTCAGAGAAGTTTTATCGCAAATGACAAATTTGATGACGTCAAGCTATTGATGACGTCGGCGTAAACGTTCTGTACTAAAAGATCACTTTTTTCAAAAGCCACAATGGACTAAAATGACAATGGAAGAGAACGTGTGCCTTCCTGGGTGGAGCTTTGCGCTCTTAGGAGTGCCGTCTTGTTGTGGTTGCTTTTCAAATAGGTTTGTAAGTGCAACACGATGGATATATGTGATGGCTTGTAAGGCGGATACTCATATAACACCGGGAGTTTTAGGGGTAGCCGTCGTATTTGGTCTGAGCGTTCTTATTGGTAAAATATCAAGGAGATAAAACGCGGCGAAGACATCCAATTAAGAACACAAAGACCTACAAAATAAACAGGATTCTAAACAAAAAAAAGTATGGAATTTTGTAATGGGCCTCTCCGAGTCAAACAATTTCAAAATGTTTGGAGATAAAACGTGGCTAAGACATCCAGTTAAGAACAAAATTACGCAAAATGAACAGGATACTAAGCATTGGACTATATGTACTTTTTAAAAATGGGCATATCTGTTTCAAACAATTTAAAAATGTTTGCGTGGCTAAGACATCCGGTTAAGAACACATTACGCAAAATAAACAGGATACTAAGCATTAGACTGTATGTAATTTTAAAAATGGTCATCTCCGAGTCAAAACAATTCCAAAAATGTTGGAGATAGAAGGTGGCTAAAGCATCGAGTTTAAAACACAATTATGTTAAATATAAAGAATACCAATCATAAAAGTATATGGAATTTTGAAAATTGGCATATCAGTCAAACAATTTGAAAGTGTTTGTTAACGTTTGCTGGGAGGATGGCGAACGTGTGGACATAGAGAACTGCAAGCGATATCCCATGCATTAACCATCCCACCCCGCGTGGCTCATTACTCATGCAAGCTACCTTTGACCCTATGCACCGAAGGCGAGCAAGAACCCGTGGGCCGAGTAAACCAGAAGTTTCGTATGTTTTACAAACGAAAGTCATTGAATATGCATAGAAACAGCCTTAAAGTGTCTGTGAGACGTGCTGATTTCTAATCTATGCTAGGGTTATTTGTAATCTTTGTATTTGGGAAAAACCGTTCAAGAGCCTTTAGTTTGGGCGAGACATTGCTTTCTCTTAAGATATTCATATGGATATATAGATACATAAATATAGATATATGAACATGATCTTTTTGTTTTCCAGAAAAATTGCGATCTACATTTGGTTGTGCAATTAATGTTTTTAGATATCTTTTTTCTGTTTTTAATAGCCATGCGTAGGCCTCCTAATGCCAGACGGAAACTAGCTTTTATGGGAAATTCCTCTTAAACGAAGACACAGATGCTATACACGTTTCCAAAATTTTTTTAAGTATTAGGTTAGAATTTTTTTTGTTTAGCCTTGTGGAATTTTTTGACTCTGACTAGGTGTATTTTGATTGATTGTGTAAAATAAAAACGTTCAATTCGTGGCTTCAGCATCGTTCAACTTGGACGCTCACATGTTTCGTTTCACTCCAATGCAAGGAAATAATAAATGAATGAACGAACCAAAAGTAGTAAGGAATGAAAGAAGGAAAGAAGAAAAGAAGAAAGAAAGGAAGGAAGAACGCGATATTACGGCCTATCAACCTTATAGGCAATACAAGGCTAGTGATCAGGAACATCATTAGAACTTATTAAGGAAAGAGTAGATAAATTCTCGATTTCGCTCGTCTGACGTCATTTGCCTTTCACAAATCGCGTATGAACGAATGAGTGAATGAATGCATGAATGCATGAATGAATGAATGAATAAATGGATGAATGAATAATGAATACGTGAATGAATAAATGAATGCATAAATAAATGAATGCATGAATGCATGAATGCATGAATGAATGAATTAATGAATTAATGAATTAATGAATGCATGAATGCATGAATGTGTTGTGAAGGTTCTAGATCATGCGGAAGAGTCGCGGCACGGTTGGTTTTGTTTATCGGTCAGGCCATTGCCCCGGCACGCGGTCAAATCGGGCTGTCCTGTGTTTAGCAGCCGTAGCAGTGTTGGGATGGAACACATTTTCAGTCCAGACCTTAGGCCCACACCTTGCATGGTGTATCATCATTGAAGGTCTATGGAACTTAGCCATCCTCTCAGACCATGGCATTACTATGCCATTGTTTTCAGCAGGCTGTTGCCTTTGCTCCTGTCTTGGAGCCTGGATCAGTGCCGCTCTGTTGACCAGGCCAGGCCCTGCCTCCGCTGATGGCGTGTGCGCTGCACTACAGGATGCCGCCACTTTGCTTTTTTCCAGACGGCTTTGCAGGGGGCCCGGGGGCCACGGCATGCCCGCCAAGCAGATGCCGCCTGGTCCAGGAGGCCCCCAAGGTGGGCCTCACCACGGTCAGTGGGGGCCGGGCCCAGCATGCTCTCAGCAGCTACAGCAGATGCCTGCCCCGCGTATCCCCCCTCTCCTAGCCGCCCCGGGCCTCGTCCCCCCATGGGAATGGGTCACCACCAGCAGGCGGGCCCTCGCCCTGACGCGCGTTTCAGTCAGTAAACCCTACCTGTCTGAGAACCGTTCTTGGGTTTGAACCATCGGAATGTAATGGGACCAGTTTGTCATGGTGTTTCTTGTATGGGGGCAACCTTCCCTGGCAGCGTTGACTGTCATTTTTGGGGTCTGAACATCGAATGATCTGACCCTGCTTCCGTGTCCCCTCTTTGCTGCGGCTTGAGGCTGTCTGTAGCTGCCTCACCTGGAGTTGGCCCAAGAAAGCCCAGCAGCAAAAGCTGTTCCAACGCGATTATGAAGCGGAAATCAAGTTGGCTTGCAGGCCAATGTGTTACATATCGTCTGTTTCAGAAAAGACCATTTATCCTGGCGACATAGTTTTGAGCATTGAGACCTTTTAAGTTGTAGTTATGGCATGGCTATAACCCCAACTTGGCATTGGTGCTTGTAGCAGTGACCCTTCAGTACTCTTGTGTCGTGTTTGTTGGACTTGATATCTCAAGGACCAGTTGTACCCGCCTCTACTGACAACCCACTCAGAACTTCAGTGCTGAAAAACAGTCGTATCTGAGGGGGGTGGCTCTTATTCGAGAACCAAGCTTAATGCACGGCTGTACGAAACCGTCACAGCCTACCCCAAGCTACTCCAATCCCGGTTGTGCCACAACAGCTCTCTCTGGAATTAGTTCTCCGGTCCAGGATAACGTTTCTACAATCTGCGAAACTTAAAACTTCACACCCTCGGTCTGTCAATCACAGTCTAGTTTCCTCAGTTGCAACAAATTGCTGTGCTCCGCATTCTTCACCATTTGCACCTGTAGATGATCCACTTCGATGTCCCTTTGGTTTATTGTCTGAATTTGAGTTTTTGTCCAAACTCAAGGAAATGAAGGATTGAGATTCGCCAGTTTCCCGTTTCTTCTGATTGGCTGTCCGTCATCTGTTCTTTTTACAACAGGGTGCACCCAATGAGACTTCTGAGGTCATTCGAGACAATAGTTTGCAGAGAGGAGTTGTAGAGCTAAACGCAAATCAAGTACGGTGTGGCCAAGTTAGTTCGCTCTTCAGGGTAATCGCAAGGGAGACCCGCTGGTGACTGTCAATTCGGCACCCCGAACCCACAGGGGGAGGGGTTGGAGGATGTAGGCGGGAATGGAGACACAGAATGACCTTGCCGCGTGCTGGATACAGAGAATGAAAACCGTTCAGGAACCCCCACTCTATATTCTCCATAGGTGTAGAAAAGAGGGGGTATGGAGGGGGTGGGATGGCAGAAGAATCTGCTTTAGGTTGTAGGGGGAGTTTGGGGGTCTTTGAAAATGCGGGTTGTATACACACAACAAGGATTGCAGGTTCGACCGCCTCTTATTGGCCGGGGAGAGTTCACCAGGGGTATATGGTAATTAGCAGCGCAGCTCATGATCGTAGGTTATCACTATACCTTGCATCCGGTGCGAGATGTTTGCGGTTTTTAACCGTTTTCGGGGCTGTTACGCTTTGAGCGCAGCTGATTATCGCTAAAGATCGTGGCAAAAGGATGGCCATTTAAATAAGGAGCATGCCGAAAAAGTTGTAATTATGACACTTTAAAAAAAATAAAAAACTAATCGGAAAAGAGTCATAATGCTATTGTCACGTATACATTCAACACAAAACCCACAGTAACAGAGAGAAAAAGGATGATAAACAAAAAGCCACACTTTTTGTGTCACATTACATCCAGCAGACGTAAACCAACAAATGGATCGAACCGTAAGCAATACGCCAAAAGCGAGTACGATCGAGCTTAGTGTGATATACTCGTCTTTATGTAAAGCTCGAATGAGTGGCGAATATAAACTGTTTTGTTCTGGGTGAATTGACTGTATCGTTTATCCATGGTCCAAAGCAGCTACTAAGTCTTTCGCCAAGATCTACGGTCCCTGAATATAGACTCACAAAAGCTGATATGCCGAAAAAACTCAATCCATCATCGCATCCATCTGCTGAATTCGTTTAAGAGGGGTAATAACTAAGTCATTTTTTCGCCTTGGATGACTCGGAATATTTCTCATGTGGTTTTTGTTGCTTCGGTCCGGGGCCCTTCGTTAGCTACAAAGGCCTTATTTTTATATGATAATGACCGTTATATATTTTGGTTTTATAAACTCCATCCATCACCCATCCATCAATCCAATCATCCCCATACCTAGCTGTAGTGAAGTGACCCAACTTAACCGGAGGAACACTCGCGCCAAACGAGTGCCTTCATTAGAACATATTTATTGCTCTTGTACTCGGAACATCGGCATACAAGTTGGTAAGAGTTTAAGAATTCCTAGGTCTGTTGGAACTACTGGTCGACTTCTTCGTAACAGGGCATTTTACGTGGGAGAGTTCATTGCGAATTCTCCGCCGGGTGTTGCCCCCCGTGTCTCGAAAGGTCAGAGTCTATTCTGTAAATCTTCTTTTTCATCCTCTGTCGTTCGTGCCTTCGGTTCACCCTTTGCACAATAGGACCGATATTGGTTTTTCTGTATGTTATTATAAGTTTTAAAGTAGTTTCGGAGCGTATTGACCCCTTCCTCTCTTAATTTTTGCGTGTTGTTGGTTGTTGTAAAACACTTCTTCACGCTCTGGTAGAAACAGAAGTCAGGCCGCAATGTGTTGCTTGCGGACGTCAGCCCCGTGAGGACAAAGAACTATTAGCAGGGAGCAGCGCCTAGCATATGGCTTAGGAGAATAGCACGTAGGCTGAGTCCTACAAATAACCAAACGGGACCAACAAGTCAAGAAGCGCAGCTACCAAGCGATAATACTGCAAGTCGAACAGCAAAAACGAATAGACACATTACGGGTACGGACACAGCGAACTACACTCAGACACTGAGCCAGAAAGACGTAAAGCGCGCAGGGGACAACTGGAATCAGCGCGAATGGGCCAGGACGCAGCGCACAGAGATGCATTGTACGCCGAGGATCGCTGAATAGGAGACCTGAATACTGCATAAGGGTGATCTAATGACGGACGCCCGAAAAATCAACAAAGGCAGAGAACTACCAGCCTGAAAAAGAATAGAGGCGCATGAAAACAAATAAGAGTGGTATTGAAAATAAAAAAGCTCGCGTGCTGCGTCACACAGCGAGATGTCACACACCCCTCAGACAAGCCCAGGGAGTATTTTCCCTTCCATTGATAAGGGACTTTTTAATTTCACTTTAGATTCTTTGGTTTGGATTTTACATCCGTTTCCTTCCACCTTCATCTCATCCCTGTTCTTCCTATATGGGAATATTTCCAAGACGTGTCAGTATTTTTCGATTACAACCTCTTGCGGGGAGACTGTGTATCAAATAAGGGTGGGAGGGGGAGGAAGGTGTGAAGGCCAGATCCCGGGCGGGGAAGCGATGGTTAAAGCACAAAAAAAGGGAATATTAACGCCATTTCCGTTACACAAGAAAAAACAAAGAAGGTAAAGAGGAGAAAAGGAAAAGGGAAAGGGAAGGAGGAGGAGGGGATTGTGATGGGCAAG
>JAWQFJ010015582.1:0-5000 GCA_034096865.1 Theodoxus fluviatilis
AAAAAACGCTGCCGGCATGAAAATCGCTCGAGTGCGCGGTCTCGGTGTAATCGTTGCGTGTGGCTGTCAACCCGATTTTTACACGCACGGTCAGACCGGATCGGGAGCAAAATCGGCTTGAAAACCGGCACGTGTATAGGCGCCTTTAGGCAAGACTGTCGCCCTCTGCTCCCTGCACTCCGGCTGGCTGCAGAGGTGGCAAAACAGGGGTTTGGCTGATCTCTTTGCACCGTGCTTCACATTGCACCCCATGTTGACACGTAAGTTAAGCTTACAATCGATGTACGAGCGTAAACCCAACCACAGGAGCCCTCGAGCTTTTTAAAGATGCTTCTTTGAAAAGCTGACTTGAAACTTAAAACATGTTCAGGTATAATCGCCTCACGCAAAAATTGTTGCCATAAAAATGTAAGATACGCTAATGACTACAGTTGCATGTCATTTGGCAGTGTAGTTGGTCAGGGAAACTATCACGTAGGCCCCATCGCGGTGTAGCTTGCTTCTCTCTCTCTCTCTCTCTCTCTCTCTCTCTCTCTCTCTCTCTCTCTCTCTCTCTCTCTCTCGCTCTCTCTCTCTCTCTCTCTCTCTCTCTCTCTCTCTCTCTCTCTCTCTCTCTCTCTCTCTCTCTCTCTCTCTCTCTCTCTCTCTCTCTCTCTCTCTCTCTCTCTCTCTCTCTCTCTCTCTCTCTCTCTCTCTCTCTCTCTCTCCTGTAGCCCATGTTTGCATACTGTGATTTGCGTCTGCATTACTTAGGATGGCCACTGTCTGGGAAGCACAATGTGCCGCAGTTTTCTGCCACGATGCAAGAATCTAATGCTAGACAATCTAGACTCCTAGCAATGTGCATAAAGTCGTGTATAATATGCCGACGAAAGACGTAGGAATATACTTGAAAGAATAATTCATCCAACTAGTAACTGGACCCTCTGCCGTGTTCAAAATCAGTGATAGACTATTTGTACTCTTGATGTTGTTATTGTACTTGCAATGGGCCGGTGGCCTTGTCTTTAACGTTCCAAATTCTCTCTCTCTCTCTCTATCTCTCTCTCTCTCTCTCTGACTCTCTCTCTCTCTCTCTCTCTCTGACTGTCTCTCTCTCTCTTTCTTTATCCCTCTGTGTGTCTCTCTCTGTGTCTCTCTCACCGGGAGCGGTGGCACGCTCCTGTAATCCAGCCACTATATATTGGAGGTGGGAAGTACGGGAAGGTACATAGGACTTATCTATGACACAATGGTAGATCATCTGGACGTACGCTATAGCAGTCACATCCATATGAAACGAGACTAAAATTCTGGAATGAGGTAACAAGATGTTGGGTGGGTGGAGGCAGTTGGATTGAAAAAGTACAGAGTCGAATCGCCTGCAGGGAGAAGCAAGGACTAGACAATAACCCTCGCATCAGAGCAGACCACGTTCAGTGAGGCAAACTTTCAATGATACTGGCAGTTGTGTTCACTAGCGGACTCGGGAAAATGCACTCGACCATGTCACGAATGAGGAAGTCAGCAACATGATCAGGAGAGCATTTGGACAGTACGAAGACCTGCTCTCCATCGTGAAAAGCAGAAAGCTGAAGTGGTACGGTCACGTGTCAAGAGGCAGTGGGCTGGTCAAGACCATCCTCCAAGGTACCGTACCAGGTGGGAGAAGGAGAGGCAGGCAGAGAAAGAGGTGGGAAGACAACATCAAAGAGTGGACAGGTTTGACCTTTGCTGACTCACAGCGAGCCACAGAGGATAGAGATCGATGGAAGAAGATTGTCCGAAAGTCATCAGTGGTGCCCATGGTGAAGGCCCTGTACAGAACACCCCAGACAACGGACAGCTACCACTAACTGTCCAGACAAGAACAGGTAGTCATCTTCAGGCTGCGGACAGGGCACCATTAACTCAACTACCACATGCACAAGAGATTCAGACTTGTGCCATCCGCAAAGTGCTCCTGTGGAGAGGCCAACCAGACGACTGAACACATTCTGCAGGAATGCAGGAACCACCGGCTGCTGCGAGAGGACGTTTGGCCGGAACCATCAAGCATTTAGGAAAAGCTGTACGGTAGGGTGGAATCTCTCCAGAAGACTCTAGAATCCAAGTGTGATGGCGTCCGAGAAGAAGAAGAATCAGTGGTGTCTCAACAACCCACCTCAGGGTTAAGAGACTAAACTGATCTGAGTGAACACAGTGTTTGTAAACGAATGAGACAGAATAGTAGTGACTGAACGGACAAGCTGTTTCGCCCACTAGGGTCAAAGTGACTAACAAATAGTGCATATGCATAGATCAGTGCCTGCTTAAATTCGAAAAGTTCTGTCTCTCTCTCTTTATATGTCTGTCTGTCTGTCTGTCTCTCTCTCTCTCTCTCTCTCTCTCTCTCTCTCTCTCTCACACACACACACACACACACAGAGAGAGAGAGAGAGAGAGAGAGAGAAATACGTGTGTTTTGATCGCGTTCCTTTCTATGTAACATACATGCAAGTTGTTCAGTTTTATTATTTCAAATGTGCACGAGATTGTTGGGAGAGTCCTATCGCAAGTGCCTTAAATTGATTTCTGAAGGCAAAACCCTTGCTTCACATGCAGTTAGGCACTCCGGTCACTGGCCACGTTCAATATCTTCCTCTTTCTTGGCCCCCATCTGACGCCTTGTCTCTTCGTCTGGAAACCTTGAGCTCACGATCAGAAGCTCAAACGGTGTTTAGACACTCAATTACACGACAAACATGGAAGACAGACGCGAATCTAATTAACCGTTTATGGCCCAAATGGAGTCTGATCTAACAGGCGACCATCAATGCAAGACGCGGTAGCGATAGCGGCTGACAGCTCAAAGCATCTTATCTGACCTTACTACGGGGTCATCGGTCACTCGAGTTCGAGTCGCCCGGCATTTCAGCCATGTCTGTGGTGGTTCATGTGATGCAAACTACAGAATTTGCTTCTCGAGCTGTCCAAAATTTTTAACTAAATAATCAGGAGAACACAATAGTCCTCGTAATGATGTTTATTTTGTTTTAATTGCTTTCTTAAAACAACGATAATGTATTCTCTATTCGACATGATACGTTTCGGTGAACAGGATGCAATGTCCCATAAACTTTGCCCTCGCAATCTCCATCGCATCAAGTGCAATAAAATATTTTTAAAATATAGAGTTAAAAATATGACCATGGTTGCTGTCTTGCTCTTTCCAGTTGGCTTGTGCTTGTGCACTTGCCTCGCCTCCATATGTCTCTGCTGCTGCTGCTACTACTACTACTACTACTACTACTACTACTACTACTACTACTACTACTACTACTACTACTACTACTACTACTACTACTACTACTACTACTACTACTACTACTACTACTACTACTACTACTACTACTACTTCCACTACTACTACTACTACTACTACTACTACTACTATTACTACTACCACTATTGCTACCACTACTGTTGCTACTACCACTACTACTATAAATACTACTACTAGTACTACTACTTATTCTCTTCTACTGCTAATACTACTGCGACATCTGCTGCTGCTATTACTACTACTACCACCACCACCACACCACCACCATCACCATTACTACGACATAAATTACCATGAGCACAACAATGGCTATTGTTACTACTAGTATCACCACAACCACCACCACCACTGCTACTACTACTACTACTACTACTACTACTACTACTACTACTACTACTACTACTACTTCTTTCACAACTACTTCTACTACTACTACTACTACTACTACTACTACTACTACTACTACTACTACTACTACTACTACTACTTCCACTACTACTTCTACCACTACTACTACTACTACTACTACTACTACTACTACTACTTCTTCTTCTTCTTCTTCCACTACTACGTCTACCACTACTACTACAACTACTACTACTACTACTACTACTACTACTACTACTACTACTACATGTACTACCGCTCCTATAATTATCATTACCACTACTACTACTACTACTACTACTACTACTACTACTACTACTAGTATCACCACAACCACCACCACCACTGCTACTACTACTACTACTACTACTACTACTACTACTACTACTACTACTACTACTTCTTTCACAACTACTTCTACTACTACTACTACTACTACTACTACTACTACTTCCACTACTACTTCTACCACTACTACTACTACTACTACTACTACTACTACTACTACTACTACTACTTCTTCTTCTTCTTCTTCCACTACTACGTCTACCACTACTACTACAACTACTACTACTACTACTACTACTACTACTACTACTACTACATGTACTACCGCTCCTATAATTATCATTACACTACTACTACTACTACTACTACTACTACTACTACTACTACTACTACCGCTCCTACAATTATCATTACCACCACTACTAGTGCTACCGCCACCACCAACACAAATACCTCTAAGTCCACCGCTACTTCCACATCCAATACTGTTTCTATTCCTGCTTTAACCGGTAACAGTGCACCAATGATTTTCGTTGTCTTCTCTGTCGTTCTTTTATTGTCACCATTGTAATCTCTGTATTGTCGTCTTCGTCGTCGTCGTCGTGGTCGTTGTGATAATCAGTCTCCAAGTCCAGGCGGCTTTCACCCTCTGCCGGGGCGAAGTGACAACAGAAACCCCGTAAAATATGCAGGCATGTTGCACAGGTTTACCTTTTCACTTTCTGGGCGATGCAGAGAGAGTGTTTGATAAAGGCGGACGGGATTTACCTTTGAAGCTCTCCATTCGCTTTTACTCGAAGCGCCCTGCATAATCGCATTTTCCCAGGCAGGCGTCGGGTTGCCCTCCAGACTGTTTTGATTTCGACAGAACTCCAACGCGTTCGACAACACGCCCTTCGCACAATGCGGCCACCTAAAATGTTCACTGCCGGACTGTTTTGATTTTTCTATGCATTCCAGCAAGCCTGAAAACGTATCTGCCAGCCCTCTTCACTCCCTTACAACGAGGACCCAACGCGTT
>JAWQFJ010015582.1:12500-22500 GCA_034096865.1 Theodoxus fluviatilis
TCCCCTTTACCTTCTTTCCGGGTATAAGACAGACCGCCGGATTCTCGAAGACAAAACAAAAACGATCACAATGATCACTTGGAGGTGTCGGAATCCTTTGTTAACAGAAGAACAAAAGCGATTATTGTGGTCATGGTGATGGTAGTGCCTAGTTGCCAAGAACAGTGCAGACTTGCAGTGGAGAGTGTGCAGCACCAGAGGGACGCGTACTGCGACTCCAGACGCTGCACTGGCGGATAGAGCCGTCAGTCTGTCGAGGCCGTGTTAATAGCCGCCCTTTCCTCCCGTCTCCAGCCACGTCAGCATGCACAATGCGCTCGGCGCGCCGTCAAAATTCCACACGGAGCAAGCTCCACTGCGCCCATTCTTCCTCCCGCGCCAGAGGCGCGTTTCTCTGTTTCCCTGTCAATCCGAGAACTTGTTAAATACCCCTCTCCCCTTTCCCCGTCCCCAGCCCTCCGCTCCTCCACCCCTTCCGCCGCTATATTACGTGGCTGTCAACATACGTACACCGCGGGGAGAGAGCTAGGGGAACAAATCGACAGCTTCCTCGATCCACCCAATCTCCCCCAAGATGAATCGAGCGGGGTCGGGCGGCTGGCGTTAAGGAGTCAGTCTGACACGCGCGACAGTAATAGAAGAGTTATTACTTAGTTTTACCTTGCATAAAAGCCCCGAGGGAGCGGGGCGACAGGCCCCAGTGGCATGCCCCACGGGTGGAGAGCTGACACCCGAGTACGTGTCGGGGTGGAGGCAGTGGCTCTCTGCCCTTGGCACCCTCCCTCCATGCCGTCCGTGACCTCCTGTCGCGATGGCTCCCTCTCCGCCATGCCCGTCCCAGCATCCTTCTCCCTCCATGCATGTAGTGACTCTGCATCTCTGTGCATCCCCACCCCAACCCTACACCTTTCCCGCCATCGCGAGCGCCCGTCCTCTCTCCCAGCATATTTTCCAGTATCTCTGGTCTTTTCTACTCCTCACACACACACACACACACACATACACACACACACAAGCATACACACACACACACACACACACACACACACACACACACACACACACACACCTGTATTTATCTTTTGCCTGTGGGTTAGGGGTAAGAATAGTTCCAACGCGTTTCCATACGCGATTCGTCAAAGGCAAAGCACTGGGGAAATGTAGACTTGACTTGTGCTGACTCTAGCCAGCGCTGGTCATTTTCACCATCAAAGGCCTCACATAGCCTGCGTAGACTGTCACACTGTAAAGCCTCACATAGCCTGCGTAGACTGTCACACTGTAAAGCCTCACATAGCCTGCGTAGACTGTCACACTGTAAGGCCTCACATAGCCTGCGTAGACTGTCACACTGTAAAGCCTCACATAGCCTGCGTAGACTGTCACACTGTAAGGCCTCACATAGCCTGCGTAGACTGTCACACTGTAAGCCTCACATAGCCTGCGTAGACTGTCACACTGTAATGGCCTCACATAGCCTGCGTAGACTGTCACACTGTAAGGCCTCACATAGCCTGCGTAGACTGTCACACTGTAAGGCCTCACATAGCCTGCGTAGACTGTCACACTGTAAGGCCTCACATAGCCTGCATACACTGTCACACTGTAAGGCCTCACATAGCCTGCGCAGACTGTCACACTGTAAGGCCTCACATAGCCTGCGTAGACTGTCACACTGTAAGGCCTCACATAGCCTGCGTAGACTGTCACACTGTAAGGCCTCACATAGCCTGCGTAGACTGTCACACTGTAAGGCCTCACATAGCCTGCGTAGACTGTCACACTGTAAGGCCTCACATAGCCTGCGTAGACTGTCACACTGTAAAGCCTCACATAGCCTGCGTAGACTGTCACACTGTAAGGCCTCACATAGCCTGCGTAGACTGTCACACTATAAGGCCTCACATAGCCTGCGTAGACTGTCACACTGTAAGGCCTCACATAGTCTGCGTAGACTGTCACACTGTAAGGTATCATTCATTCATTAGTTTATTCATTCTTTCAGTTCATGTTGTAATCTCATTCGTGTTCTCTCTCTCTCTCTCTCTCTCTCTCTCTCTCTCTATCTCTCTATCTCACACACACACACACATACGCACACGCATACACACACACATATACACACACACAAACACACACACTCACACACACGCCCACGCACACGCACACGCACACACACACTTCTCCCTCCCGCAACAACTCACCCCCCCATCTCACTGCTCTGCAACCATCTTTTTCAATATTTACTATCTCTGTAGGTCCCTGTAGCCCATTTAATGGTTTTAGGCATCCTTTCTCATTCCTTCTCTCTATTCAAAACACACGTTCGCGCGCAAGCACACACACACGCATGTACGCACGCACACGCGCAACTACACACACACGCACGCGAGTATTTGCGCGCGCACACACATATGCATGCACGCACACATTTACACACGTGCGCGCGCGAAAGTACGCGCGCGCGCGCGCACACACACATATATACATAGCCGCAAGCACACACGTTCGCGTGCGCGCACTTAAGCACACTCACACACACACGCATACAAACACGTGCATGCGCACATGCGCACATGCACTCTCGCATGCACGCAAGCACGTTCACACACCCATGCTCCCTCTTCATCCCTAATAATAATCGTGAATCTGGAGTCTTCCTCCATCTCCTTCCTACGTGATTCGTAAGAGGCGAATAATGAGGAAAATCATGATGGCTTGCTCTTTTACTGACCAGTTCTAAAGATTTTGTTTTCGTGATCAAAAGCGTGACATTGCCTCCAAAAGCTGATGGGCCGTAAAACATCCAACCATCCATCCATCCATCCATCCATCCATCCATCCATCCATCCATCCATCCATCCATCCATCTATCCATCCAGCCAGCCATCCATCCAGCCATCCATCCAGCTGTCCAGCCAGCCAGCTGTCCAGCCATCCATCAATCCTTTCATTAACCAATCCATCCATCCTCCTCCTTCCTCTCGTCCTCATCACTCGGACATGTATTTTCTCCACCCCTCCACCCATTCAGCGTGGCTGAGACTAGTGAATATAGTCTCAGCAACAGGTTGGTCACGTGATAGCCTAAATTCTTCCATAACATGCATACCACCGTTCTGAACAGCCACGCTGAATGCCATATCACATCGTGAGTGTATTCCTCCGCTTGTTGTGATACACTCCATACTGGCAGCCATTTTTCCGTCAGTTCATTTTCTAAACATCGATTTCCCATGAATGTAAAACTTGTATGCGGTAAAATTCGAATTACAAGAGTGTAATATTGTGAACTCTACTAATTATAAGGACTTTGAATACAACAGCAATATTTATACTTCATTGAGCGAGTTCGGAGTGTCAGAGTCGATCTCTGGTTGTGAATTCTTGTCAGCAAACCGTTAGATGACAACTAAAGACGCTTCAGCGTTTGTGTGAACAGTGATTACACGTACCTTGTCAGCAAACCGTCAGATGTCAATTCAACACTGTCTAGTCTCGCTGGATAAGCAGTGAATCAGAAAATGGCTTTAACTTCAGCTCCAAAGAAAAGAAAAAGAACAGAAATGACACCCAAAGACAACGTGGACTTGCTTGATCGCTACCGAGAGCTAAATTCTAAAAGTTTGAGGGAGGGTGCTGACATTTTGGGTGTGTCGGCATCATTTCTGTGCCAGACACTGAAAAAAGAAGATGAACTTAGGGCTGATATCGCAGAGGGCTCCAGTCAAGGCCAAAGGAAGCGTCGGCGCTGCGGGAAGGATAAAGAGACAGAAGATGGCTTAAAGCGGTGGTTCGACTCTATCCAAGCACGCAACACACCTGTAAACGGCCCAATCCTGTGTCAGAAGGCGGAACAGATTGCTTTCCAGCTTGGTCGCTCCGAATTCAAAGCTACAAATGGGTGGTTTAACAGGTGGAAGAAACGCAACGGCTTGGTGAAGCGGGAAGTGCCGGTTAATATAAACGCCGCTTATTAAAAACACTTTTGTTCGGTCCCAATGTGCTTTTAATAAGCGGCGACTACTGTATATACACAATCGCACGTGCTCAAGGCAGCTTGCAACCTTATAGACACGTTCGCGCTAAAAGTAGTTCTCAAATGATTTCCTGAAAATCTCATAGATTAGTTTTATTAGAACACCAAATTTGTGTTTATCTATCGGGATAAATAATTGGAGTGAAATAGAATCGCCTCTTTTTACTCTCAATGGTCTTCTGATCATGTTGAATTTTGATTGGTAGAATCATTGGAATGTGGATTCGAAGTCACGTGACCAACCTGTGTCAGAGATAGTATCTCTGTGTTCAGAATGCCCTCCACCCCCACCCCTCTCCTACCCCCTCCTCTTTCACTCCACGTTCTATCTTTTGTCTACTCCTTGTAGGTTGGGGGTAAGAATAGACCCAACCATCCGCACCTGTCCTACGTCATGCGGAGAACTATGGAGATGTGATACTTGATTTGGTTTAAATTAACCAGCGCTAGTGTTTTTCGTGATAATGACCTTACATAGCCTACAAAGGCTGATAAGGCGTAAAGCTACATCATTCATTAATTTTCTATTTATTCATGCATTCGTTCGTTCGTTCATTCCACCCTACCCCACTTTCTCCTCTCAACCGATCTTCCTCCCCCTGCCTTGTCCATTACTTTCTTCTGTCCCCACTCCACCCTTTATGCTCGCACTTCGAACTTTTTACATCTTGACAATTATAGATTTGGAAGCAAGGCTTCCTACAGTTCCTTCTTTTTATTTGTTTGCTTGCCGGAATTCGCTTGATTTATTTGTGTATGTTATAACGAATTACACTTCTTCTCGCATTTTTCATATTATGTGCTGATGCATTAATCGAATCTACTTTATATCAGCGAAAAAGTGCTGGATTTGTAATGGTGCATACATTGAGTACTCGTTTATCATAGAAATAATAAGTGTATTACCTTATTCGTTTCACAATCTTGTTAGAGTGTAACGATACAGGGTAGGTAATAGGGCTGCTTGTGTGTGTGTGTGTGTGTGTGTGTGTGTGTGTGTGTGTGTGCGTGTGTGTGTGTGTGTGTGTGTGTGTGTGCGTGCGTGTGTGTGTGTGTGTGTGTGTGTGTGCGTGCGTGCGTGCGTGCATGTATGTGTACGTGCGCGCGTGTGCGTGCGTGCATTGACGTGAATGTGAGTGTGCGTGCGTGCATGGGTGTCTGTATATGTGTGTGTGTGCTCAATGGGGAGAGGGAAAGATGGCGGTTTGCTTCATTCCAGCAAAGATTATAGGTTACACAAAGATAGCTCATGCCGATCTTTTGCTATATAAAGTTACAAGACGCTCGGAAACGCAGCGCCCCAAGCGGCTAGAACTATGGGGAAGTAATCACAACGCTTAGAGACATGTAAAAGTGCTTGTTTGTCGACGCGTTTCTGATGCGTTCCGATCATGTTTGTGAATACATTTACGGTGTAATGTGTAATAAAATGATTTGCTGCAATAATGGGGGTGTTTTGGCTTTGTTTTTTGAAGCAGGCGTTGTGAAATCGAAATATTTGGTTCATCGAAATGTGAGCCTATAGTCCGTTTCAACATTGCTCTGTCAGTGGAGACAAAGATTATTCGTCTGCTAGCCATCTAGGTACATACGGTGAGGTTTGTTTACTTATCTTCTGTGGGTTTTGTGCAGAAAGTATACGTTAAAACAGTCTAATATGACTATTTTCGATTAGTTTTTAATCTAATTAATATTTTTGCATGCTTTAACGCGGCCGGATCTTAGGCATAACTCCCCGGGCGTGCGAAGTCAGTAGCGCCTCCACTGACAAAGCAATGTTTAAACGGACTATAGGCTCACGCGCATGCGCAGAACCATCCATTTCGATGAACCAAATATTTCGATTTCACAACGCCTGCTACAAAAAACAAAGCCAAAACACCCCCATTATTGCAGCAAATCATTTTATTACACATTACACCGTAAATGTATTCACAAACATGATCGGAACGCATCAGAAACGCGTCGACAAACAAGCACTTTTACATGTCTCTAAGCGTTGTGATTACTTCCCCATAGTTCTAGCCGCTTGGGGCGCAACGTGTCTCGATCCTCACAACAATGAGCTAATGAGCTATCTTTGTGTAACCTATAATCTTTGATTCCAGTAGGAATGAGAAAATTAGGTGCGTATCATCGCCTTTTGGGACACCTTAAGGCCATCGCACATGGTGCAACAGAAGCACGCTGTTTCTATTTCTCTGATCTATACATGTGTGTGTGTGTGTGTGTGTGTGTGTGTGTGTGTGTGTGTGTGTGTGTGTGTGTGTGTGTGTATTCACACACAGTGGAACTCTGCAAACCTCTCAGCTACACGATAAGCCTTGTCGTATCACGTATCCCTGTCAGTGGCCCGAGCCATGGCGTATCACGTATCTCTGTCAGTGGCCCGAGCCAACTTGTACCGCGGACTCCGACGCACATCTTGATTGGAAAGAAACGTAGTGAAATAAATGGACTGTTGATGTGTTCTGCATAGAGTTGTGAGAAGCTGTACTGTTATTTGGGTATGGTTTCTTTGTTTGTGTGTCAGTAAATCTACAAATGAGCGTTTTGCATGCTGACCGAATATAAAATTGCAGACATCTTTTACTCGTGCGAGGGTAAAGAGCGGCGGTTGAAGGCAAGAAGCGTTCCCATTGGCTGACAAGCAGAATATTTCACTTGAAATACTGGGAGAATAGAACCGGTCCTAAACCATGAAATCATTTCTGATGACTCAAAAGTCCACTGAAATACCTGCTCGCACACACACACACACACACACACACACACACACACACACATACACACCCACACACATACACACACACACACACACACACACACACACACACACACGAGGAAACGTGTACGTCACGATCTAAAAAGTGTTTGTTGCATCGCGTGCGACGGTCTTGAAATTTGTGTTTACTACTATAGCGGCAGGTAGGCCTATTGCTGTCGTTCTCATTCTGGCGGCATATTTAGATTTTAATATATTTTAGTTTCTTTATTTTTAAAATTTACTTGTCTGACAAGAGACCACGCACAGTCATGTGCATGACATTTTACATAGGCAGCTGGATCTCACTTCACAAAAACATCGCCTCTTCTGAAAAAGATCTGGATAAACGAAAGCAGCACAGTGGGGTCTTGCGGAAGTATACACAGCGGTGAACAGTTGTTTCATATAGAGACTCATCACTCATGTCTGGGACTCAGAACGCCTCACACTGTACTTCGCGATCATTGGGCCACAGGATCAATTCTTTACGGCACCTGGCGGCAAACACAGAGATATACACGTATATGAAGCGCACAACGAGCACAACCTCCACTTTCTGGGGAGTACTCCAGCCCGCCTCATGGCCGTACACCGACTCTGTGAAATCGGGGCTCAGCGCACGAATTGAGCTCAACACAACACACACACAGAGATATATATATATATATATATATATATATATATATATATATATATATATATATATATATATATAGAGAGAGAGAGAGAGAGAGAGAGAGAGAGAGAGAGAGAGAGAGAGAGAGAGAGAGAGAGAGAGAGATCAACATTAGATTGAAGTTAAAAAGAACCCATTCTGTCTGATCAAAGTTTTCTCCAACTCTTATCTGGAGGGGAAAATCATCGTTTTTGCAAAAATGGAGAAAAGACCTCTGCGCAGATGGTACGTGCGCTGTACAGCAATACGCGCCGAGCCGCGGTAAAACAAACAACTCCCCTGTGTACCCCCTGTGTACCCCCTGTGTACCCCCTGTGTACCCCCTGTGTACCCCCTGTGTATCCCCTGTGTACCCCCTGTGTACCCCCTGTGTACCCCCTGTGTACCCCCTGTGTATCCCCTGTGTACCCCCTGTGTACCCCCTGTGGGCTGGTGGTAGGAACAGACCCACCGCGTCTCCATGCATGATTCCGAAAGGTGAACAACTGATGAGATCGAGACTCGATTTGCTCCTACTCCTAACTAGCTGTAGAGGTTTCCTTGGCTAATGACCTTACATAACAGACAAAGTTCGTTAGGCCGTAAAACTTCATTCATTTTCATCTTCGTCTTATCTGTGTAGGATTACAGTAAGAGCGGAACATAGGCGCCTTTTGTGCGTAGTAAAACGTGAGCGCTTTAAAATGTGTCCCTTTTTCTCTTTTTAAATTTATATCTTTTTCAGTAACACATTGGGGTTGTAGTTGTAAAAATACTATATTACTTGCTCAGTCACACGCGGGCACTTGTTCGAACAGACAACTCAATATTGTACCGCATGCAACAACACGCTGGCTCCTTATGAGAACAGACAGACAGACCTGTTGAACACAAGCGCACTGATGCTGCATTAAGGCGAGTACCATAATAGTTCACTTTCCCAGCAGCGCGCAGATACACCGTGGATCAAGCAGCGCACTTCTGTGACGACACAGTGGACTGAACTGAAGTGGCGACTGCCTGAGGGTGTATGCAAAAGACAACTCACTGAGCGGCAACACACCAAGGCTGTACCTGCCAGAAGGCATGGGGTCACTGCCAGGCAGACACGAATGACCCCGGGGGTCAGACAGGGTAGGGACGAGGATGGCGGGGGGGACAGCGCGGGGTTGAGGCTGATGACCCCTTCCCCTCTGCTGACTTCAAGCGCATTAGCGAGTACACAGCAGCATCTCTTCCCCTTTACCCCCCACCCCCACCCCCCTTTCCTTAGACCCATCGGCATCGTCCTCCTTCCCCCTCTCCTCCCTCTCTCCCCCGTCTCTCCCCCGTCTCTCCCCCGTCTCTCCCCCCTCTCTTCCCCCTCGGCACGACCTTCTCAATGCGTTGCGCGCGCCCAAGACACGCCCGATTCACCGTCCTCTTCATCTTCGTCTTCCTCCATCAGCTTTCAAAGTCAGTGTGCGACGCTGGTTTGGCGTTCAGAACTGGGGGTTCAATCCTCTGCAGCTCTTCGTGGGTTTTCTCTTTCATTCTTCACTATTTTCTTTCTCTTTTCATTACCTTTGTTTTCACGTTATGTGATCGTATGGAGAAAACTGATCTCCAAGCGCTTTTGCTTGAGACGAGAGCGACACAATGTGCATCATCAATTAAACACTAATACTGCTGCTGCACCGATATGTCTGCAACGTTACTGCCTTGTTAATGTCATACCCCGTTTCTTTGGCGCTGTTGTCAATGATGGTTAATTCATTTCGAAATTGTGTAGATATTTTCTAATCTTTTCTAATAGAAAGAAATAAATGGATTATTTAATTAAGATGGATTGTGCTTTGCTTTTTGTGGTCACCACATGGCCAAGGAATGTGTAATACAGCTATTGCAATAGTTAAAAACCATTGCTCACGGTGATACAAAGAGTGTTTGGTTCTTGAAAAGCACTTTTCCTCGAGTGTGAGCAGTTATTTGAGTGAAAGTTCGATTTCCCAATATTGATTTCACGATTCTAGACCAGCATTCTTTCCCCAGCATTTCTCTGAAACATTTCTGCCCGTCAGCCAATGGTAACTCTCCTTGCTTTCAACCATCGCTCTGACTCCTCAAACAAGTAAACAACATTTGCCTTTTTTCTGTATCTTCGGTTTGCATGCACAGCACTCATTTTATAACGATTACTTACACATCTACAAAGAAATTTCAAACAAATGACAGTGATGCATTTTCAAAGCTCTGTGTAGAATACATTATTAGTGCATTTAAATCGGTACGTTATTCAAATCGAGACGTGCATCGACGTAGGCTACAGGTCGAAGGTCGGGCCACTGGCATACGTGATACTACATGGCTCATCATGTAGCCGAGTGGTTAGAGGAGTGAATAATCAAAACAGTATGTGGGCACCTAGCTGCGGCCTCTTCTGCAGCCACTCCAACACGCATTTTGCTCGTTCCCCCTGTGGGTTGGGGGTAAGAATTGACCCACCGCGTCTCCCTACGCAATTCGTAAGAGGCGAATAACTAGGGACACCGTGACTTGC
>JAWQFJ010015585.1:5000-17430 GCA_034096865.1 Theodoxus fluviatilis
CAGCGTAGCAGAGATGAAGCAGAGTCAACGGAACGCAGGGGAAGTGTGAGAGACAGCGGTGAAGCAGACGACAAGTCGATGCGTTGAAAGCGGAAGGTTGTAGCAAGCGATAAAGCAGGACGGGACAGCGGGGAGAAATTTATCATGACTGTCACTTTATGGCTAAGCATGTCGTGCCACAGCATAAGAGGAACCAGTCTATCTGTGGAATGCTTTCTTTGACTCCACGCCAACCTCCCTTATCCCTTGCTTCCTTCCCTTCCTCTTGCCTGGCAGGGCTGGTCGGTAATTACAGTTCTTTCCCCGGCCCTCCAAACCAATTTCCAATAGGCGCTGCAGGGGTCTCAGGCACGCACTCCTACGTCACGGGACATTCCGGGTATGCTGCTCGCTAATGTAACCGCCCACCTCCGCCACCCCGTTACAGCTCCCTCTCTTATCGGGGTGGCGTGTCCTCACAGCTCTTTAGAACTGGGAGATAAGGACAGGAATATGGCGCTGCATTCATTACCCGTTACAAGGCGTCGCCAATGAAGGCTGACTGCGCCGCGATGTGGAGAACACGGGTGTGACTCTACCCGGGGTGGGTGCCAGGCTAAACCCGGTTGGATCGCGGTTTTAAGCGCAGAGTGCCTTGCGTAGGCTTCAAGCCCCCTGAATTAGGCCTGGCCTGTGCGATTTGAGAGCGGGTGGCGAGGAAGAGCGGTGCATTAGCGCTCATTGCTGTGGAGATAATGGCCCCTTATCGCCTGCCTGACGCTCTCGCTCCTCGCCGCTCCTCCTTTCACTGTCGCCTCTGTCTCGTCCCGTGCAGCGGTGCCAAGTGCAATGGCTGAGGAGGGGACGGGCTTTGTCGCGGAATTGGCAGCGATCTCCTGGCCGCAGTCGCTTGGTCCTGTTCTTTGCAAAGCGAAGCGCCAGGCCGTCAGCAGGGACAAGTTCAGCAGACTCGGAGGCGTGTCGTCCATTCATCGCGAGGTAAAGCGTTAATTGAAGCTGCTCGACCCTTGGGCTGTGGCGGCTCACGTCGATACGAGTGAAGCGCTTAGGAATGGAAACGTCTGTCGTGAAGTAGTGAGACTGTTTGTATCACATCGGCACACCGCACGAATTGGTCCTGAATGCCTTGTCGTAAATCACGAACGAAATGCTGCAGTGCTGCCTTGCGAAAGGCGTCAGATCTCAAGCGAAATTTAAAGTGGGTGATGAAAGCTGTCGCAGCTGAAGAGACATTAGACAAGTGACCATTTGACTTCCTGCGCGTTCTTCAAACTGCGTTGTTAAACACGCTACCAACATGTCTGCATGTAGATGTGTTGCTGATTGTTTGTCATGGCTAAAGACCTGAAATGTACTTATGTCAATGTGCTATTGCATCTTTGATTACCTTTCACGATCATTGTGGTGCATGGATCCTGAGAATGAATTTTATGAGGTTGAATACAAATGCATTTTTATCTTGTATCGGAACGGTGGACCCGCTCTCTGCTTTTGCTTTGAAGCTCCCATCTCGTTTTGCCCAGGAAACCTGTCATTGCTGACTGATGCATTGGAACTCATTGGCCTCATGACGCGATTTCAGCCTTTGTTCTGGACAATTCAGTCAACGACTCAGTAAAAACTGCAATTCTCACCGTGAAAGCGCATTGGAGTGGGTATATTTTCTAAGCAGTTGCCATAGTTTTCTCACTGACAAATCACTGTTGGGAGGAATTGGGGGAAAAATTTCCCATGGCCGACTCAATAATCAGTCTGCTTCTCAAATAAATGTACGGTACCTGTTTTATTTGTCTAATCTCGATGTAACTCTTTATGAAGTCTGTCGGTGGATATTGAACACCTTATTATAAGAATGAGTTTATTCTCAAAGGGACTAGTCAGCACCACGCATTGGTCTCGTGCCTTGTACATAGCATCTCTCAAACATTATAAACCAAAACCCACCTGAGTGCCAGGAAGTCTGACTACGTGCAGTTAACATCTGATTACTGACGACGATATATTGATTTGTATGCAGTATTTCTTTGCTTTACCCAAGGAAGACAACCAATTAAGTGAGTTGTATCCGAGTACCGTGCATCTGCGAGAATCAACGGATCCATAAGGAACACTGATACACCGCAAGCACACTCTAGAATAATTTTTCTTCTTCATCTTGCAGTCTGACGTCGTCGGGCATGCTGCCATCTTCGACGCTGACCGGAAGGGTCGGGGGTGTTCTCCCTTGAGGGCGTCGCCATGGAGGAGGGCGAAAACCACCAGGGTGCGGGCCAGGGCGAGGTCGCGGCCTTCACCTTGTTCGTCATCCTGCCCTGGGAGGATGTGTGTTCCTTGAGAGGACTACCAGATGGCGCCACCGTCAGCCATGTCAGAGCGCGTCTGGAACTGGAGGCAGGCTTGCCCTGCCACATCTACAGACTGACCTGCTCCAAAGGTGGTCGTCTGTCCGTGTGTCCACCTGTCCCTCTGTCAGTCTGCCTCTCTGTACGTCTACATCTCTGTCCGTCTGCCTCTCTACCCGAGTGTCGTGTGTGTGTCCCTGTGTGTGGGAGGAGCAGGGTGAGGGTACTGTCAGTCTCTGTCTACGTGTGTCTGTGCGTCTGATTGGTCCTGTCTACGTGTGTCCTGTCTGCTTGTGTCTGTGTGTCTGATTGGTCCTGTCTGCTTGTGTCTGTGTGTCTGATTGGCCCTGTCTGCTTGTGTCTGTGTGTCTTATTGGTCCTGTCTGCTTGTGTATATGCGTCTGATTGGTCCTGTCTACGTGTGCCTGTGCGTCTGATTGGTCCTGTCTGCTTGTGTCTGTGTGTCTGATTGGTCCTGTCTACGTGTGTCTGTGTGTCTTATTGGTCCTGTCTACTTGTGTCTGTGTGTCTGATTGGTCCTGTCTACGTGTGTCTGTGTGTCTGATTGGTCCTGTCTACGTGTGCCTGTGCGTCTGATTGGTCCTGTCTACGTGTGTCTGTGTGTCTGATTGGTCCTGTCTACGTGTGTCTGTGTGTCTGATTGGTCATGTCTGCTTGTGTCTGTGTGTCTGATTGGTCCTGTCTACGTGTGTCTGTGTGTCTGATTGATCCTGTCTACGTGTGTCTGTGTGTCTGATTGGTCCTGTCTGCGTGTGTCTGTGTGTCTGATTGGTCCTGTCTACGTGTGTCTGTGTGTCTGATTGGTCCTGTCTACGTGTGTCTGTGTGTCTGATTGGTCCTGTCTGCGTGTGTCTGTGTGTCTGATTGATCCTGTCTACGTGTGTCTGTGTGTCTGATTGGTCCTGTCTGCGTGTGTCTGTGTGTCTGATTGGTCCTGTCTACGTGTGTCTGTGTGTCTGATTGGTCCTGTCTACGTGTGTCTGTGTGTCTGATTGGTCATGTCTGCTTGTGTCTGTGTGTCTGATTGGTCCTGTCTACGCGTGTCTGTATGTCTGATTGGTCCTGTGCATTCGCCAGTCCGTCCTCGTGTGTTGTGTTTCTTTCATTCATACTTTCTCACATCCTTCAGTCTGTCTCTCAGTCCGTCCGTATGGTCGTCTGTTTATCCGTTCATTTGTTGTCTATGAGTGTGTGTGTGTGTGTGTGTGTGTGTGTGTGTGTGTGTATGTGTGTGTGATATTTGTCTGTTTCACGTGCATGCAAGCTCGCACATAGGGAAGTGCACACACACATTCAATGCACCCACAACACGCGCATGACTTTAAAAAGAATCATACTGAAAATTGTTTAATAACCGAACAACGCGAGAAACTGACCCTGAGTTCGGTTGCACTCTGCTTCATCTCTGCTATGAAGCATAGTAGGTTACGGAGTTTTCATGGGTTTATTTTTTGAGACCTAAAAAAACAATTATCATTAAAAGTAGAGGGATTTGGAGAACTCTTTCTTGCACATGAATCCCCAAAATGATTTCACATTCAATTGTATCCCTCCTGATCGAAGAGATGATTTGATAAAAGCATTAGGGTCGATTATCATTGGTAATAGGAGGCAAGTAACCATCACCAGTCAAAAAGGTCGAGGGAAATCTCCAAAGGAGTGTCGTCTGTTACTTCTTTACAGCCACGAGTATAAATGCCGACGTTTACTCCATATATCAAACCATGACAGACAATCCAATCCGCCACGGTGATGAGAGCACCAAAATATTAATTTCTTCGAAATTTGACAGCTTCCATGGCTGTAAACTCATTGACGCAAAGCATGTTTACCTTGCAAGTCCGTGGAGTGACTTTCATTTAATTCAATGTTTAGTATGAGCCAATCAAATGCGACTACGGAGTGCTGTATTTTCACTGTAGCTAGGCACAGCAGGCGGCGCACTCTAGTGCAATGCAGTTAGAGCTTCTTCTGAGATGCTCCAGCTGCCACGGGCGTGAGGTCACTGCAGGAATGCTGGGAATTGTTTGCTACAATAGCAGACATGAAGCAGAGTACATCGGAACGCAGGGTGACTTGCTGAATCAGTCACACCTCCGCTTCCCAGCGATACAAATCATCGACCCGCAACAATACCACCTGATTCAGTGTCTGCTCATCCTTACCCTCTTATGTTCGGTTCTGTAGCTGAGGACACCGAAAGGTCATTCTCGCTCTCTCTTCCTGCAGGCGAGTTGCTAGGCGACAACAAACGCCTGTTGCTAGGGGAGACGGCGTGGGATGGCTACGTGGTGCGGGCTACGCTGTACGAGAGCTGGGAGGACCTGTACACGGCGCTACGACAGGGAAGGGTGGACTACGTGTGCAAGCATGGCGCTGTGGCCCCCGCCCGAACCAACGGCCTTGAACCCGCAGAGAAGGCCAAGATCAAGGACACGGTGGCGGATCGAGGACAGGTGGCGCTGTTCATCGCGGCCTTCATGGGGGACGTACGGATGTGTCGCATGCTTCTGGATGAAGGTGAATAGCGAGAGGGCGGTTTTCACTCAAATGTTGTAGTACCTTTCTTTTTCAACATGAGAACGTGTTTTAGAAAATAAGGTCGTAATTTTTTATATAATGACGGTATTATCAGAGCCATCAGCCGAACTACAAAGTATCAATAAAGAGGGATTGAAGTATTTATGAGAATATATTTTGAAAGTCTCAAAATAAACCTCGAAGTGTCGAGGATAGTGATGTAAAACAAAAAGGCACCAAAACTGGTGTCTGCATGTCTGCATAGTATGTTCCTCTTTAGATATCTTGAATCATGTTTGCAACTTTTCCAAGTGTCACAGAGCGACAGAGTCTGTTGTCTCAGCGCTGTTTCACGCACAGCCATACTTGACACCGCTCTCCTACCCACTCACTCGCCACACTCACAGACTGAGCAACTCACCAGACCATTCCTCGCGTCACAGTCTCACCCATTGCCATGCAACACGACAGAGCGACTCCTCCAGTCTCTGACTGCGTGCGTGCTTGCTGCAGGCGTGCCGCTGGAGAGCAGGACGGGCTACGGGAGGACCCCAGTCTTTGCTGCCGTCAGCAGGGACAACGAGTCGCTCATGGCGCTCTTCCTGTCGCTGGGCGCCGAGCTTGACGTCACAGACAGCTTCGGGGAGACGCCGCTAGAGGTCGCCAGGCGGTTCATGGCCAAGCAGTGCGTGCGCAGAATCCGCACCGCCCTTCTCAACATCCGGGGATCCACGCCTCAGTCTCGCCCCAATTCTCGCGCGGAGACGAGACCTCCATCTCAGATGACGTCGCCGGAGTCGCGCAAAGCCCGAGCCAAGTCGCCGTTGGCAAGGCGACCTGCCATGCGCAGACCTGTACTTCCGTCGACTCCTACCGCCATTGTGAACGGTCAGAATTGCAAGGCGAATGGGGAGGCAGGGGGAGACAAATTCGTGTGGGATGTAGGGACAGCGCGACCGCCAAGCGGCATACAGCTGCGCGTTGCCCTACCGAAACCTGCCAGCGCCACCGTGCGCCAAGTTCCGGTTAGAACCGGAAGTGCCCGGTCCTCAGTCACCTGGCAGGACACGAATGGCAGCCGGAAATTTGAGGGGTTGTCCGTGACTCCCACAACCCCGACGAAAAGCCACCAGGTGGTCCAGGCTAAACCCAAGTCTATTCTAGTAGCCAACGCCGCCTCACTCAAGAAGAACTCGGTAAGGCGCTTTCTTTTACATGAGTGCCTTTTAAAATTGGTATACCAATTATTGACTCACATGCGAAGCAAAAGTGAGTCTATGTACTGAGCCGTGTCGTCCGTCCGTCCGTCCGTCCGGGCGTCCATCCGTCCGGGCGTAAAAAACTTAAACGTTGGATTTTTCTCGGAGACTATTAAGTCTATCAACACCAAATGTGGCATGATGATGTATGATGACAAGGCCTCAAAAACATACATAGTGACTTGACCTTGCTTCAAGGTCAAGGTCACAGGAGCCATAAATGTGGTCTCAAAAACAGTCATTTTTCACATTTTCCCAATTTTCTCCCACGTTATTGAGAATGGCGACCTTAGCTACAAGTGATATATAGGTCAAAGCAAGCCCTATCTTTTGATACCAGTTTGGTTGACCTTGCTTCAAGGTCAAGGTCACAGGAGCTCTTCAAAGTTGGATTGTATACATATTTTGAAGTGACCTTGACCCTGAACTATGGAAGATAACTGTTTCAAACTTAATAATTATGTGGGGCACATGTTATACTTTCATCATGAGACACATTTGTTCACATATCATCACGGTCAAGGTCACTTTGACCTTATGAAATGTGACCAAAATGGGGTAGTGAACCACTAAAAGTGACTATATCTCATGGTAGAAAGTGCCAATAAGCACCATTGTGCTTCCTATGTCTTGAATTAACAGCTTTGTGTTGCATGACCTTGGATGACATTGACCTTGGGTCAAGGTCACATGTATTTTGGTAGGAAAAATGTGTAAAGCATTTCTTTGTGTATGATGTCATTGGTAGGTTTAGTTGTTCGACCTTGACCTTGAAGGTCACCTGAAGGTCAAGGTCCTATAAAGGTCAAGGTCAAGCATGTGAGTCGTATGGGCTTTGCCCTTCTTGTATAATCGTTTTCTTTGTACAAGTTGATCATCATGCACGTCGAGGCTATGAAATGTACCCTAGTGCTCCACTGAATACTTTTGGAGGATTTTACACCTGAGTTCGGTGCTTACAGAACTCTGCAGTGGACCTTCTGTCTCAGAATAACTTGTATCTGTGCGTTCTGAGAACGAAATCTGTCATCAGTGATAGCTAAAGGCTCTTGATCTGTGCGATGTTTTTCTTTTTCCCTCAAAGACTTCATTCTGGATCTCCACATATCCATCCAGTCCAAATGCAATCCTTCATCTGAGTTTTGTCATTTTCACATAATGTATTTCTCTTTTTTAATAGTCTTTCTGGGCTCTGTGGTAAAGTGGCTAGTCACGTGACCTGCTGTGGCTTGCCGCTAGTGGCTGAGGCGTTCCAAGTTGCGCGGATGCCTGAGTTGCTTTCTTCAGCCAGATGCTACACTCTCATTGCTTCTCTCCACCCAGGAGTAAAATGGGAACTTACGAAGGCTGATCTGGAAAATAGTGGGGGTGAAAATCGATTTGTTCATTTGCAGCCTGGTTGTCTGAGATGGTGTTGGAGTGGTGAAAAGAGGTAGCCCGATGACCAGGGCGTAAAAATGCGCTTCCAGCGATGATCTATGAGTGAAAAGTCGCAATATGAAAAAGGCACCCTTACCCGTTTTCTTGCATTCTTCTTTCCCTTTTGTTGTGCACGGGGCTTTTGTTGTGCACGGGGCTTTTGTTAATAATTCCATGTGTTGGACGGTCTCTCTGTGTGCGGTTTGTGTGCCTTGATGCGCCATTCCTTTTTTGCAAGTATTTCTGTGAGGTTTTTCTCCTTGTACCTCTTAGGACTCGCACATCGCATCGGCCTTCATACACGTGCCGGTGGAGCGAGCGCCCAGCGTGGGCGGCAGCCAGATGTCCGTGGCCTCTGCCCCCGGCACCATGGGGGGTGTGGGGGGCCCAGGGAGTCGGCCCCCCTCGGACACCCGCAGCGTGGAGAGTGCGCCCACCCTGTGTGGCGACGCCGGCAGCGAGAGGAGCTTGGAGAGGAAGCGCGTCGGTTTTTCTGACGAGTTCCAAGGGTCAAGGTCGGAGGCTGACGCCGTAATTCGACCTCCCCAGCGTCGGTCTGGAAGGTAGGGCGCCATTTTGGTTTTGCCGTAGTGGCCTTGGTGTGTGTAGAGGCGGTTTTCCATGTTACCCAGTCCTAACGCACCCTACGCAATCCTCTCGCGGGACAACAGGCGCGTTTTCTTTCCAGAGGAAATTATTTTAATGTTCAGAAATGAGCGCTCACATCACGGCGAGCGCCTGCCTGGACAAGTTCGATCAGGAGAAAGGCTTTGGGCTTCGCGAAATGCTCGCTGTAAGCGCTCGTCCCTGAACAGTTGTTAACACCTTTCCAAAGACCGGGCGTCATTCTTTCTGACCCTTCGAAAGGAAACGCGCCTCTGGTCCGGCGAGAGAGCCGCGAGCGATGCGTGGGGACTGCCTCAGCCTGAGGAACCCGCCTGTGCCTGTGGTGTCTTCTTTGCGTTGTGCCCGATATTTTTATATATTTTTAGGACGGAGTATGTGGACAGTTGCATAATTCCATATTCATGCTTATTGCATCTCGAACAATTTGCGAAATGTGAATGAATTTTCCATTTTATTTTCGGATTGAAGAATGCATGATGACAAGATCCTGCAAAAAGCGTTGCAGTTGCCTAGCCAGATGCTTTGTTACCATCAGATAAAATCGTTTCAATGTAAAAATGAAAACCATTCATGTGGATGAGATTTCTGGAGACAAGTTATCTCTCGGTAACATAACCATTGTTCAAGTTCTAGAGAGAGACCAATTCTACCGAACCCCCATCCACCCACCCACCCAAAAAATACCTGCAAGTTAAGCATGTAAGTATTTTCTTAACTTTTGAAAGTAAATCTCAACAAAAATCCTATTTTAGTCGGAAGCTTTTGTCACGACGTATTTTTGGTACTGTTGTCAGTCCGACCCCGGCCACCCTCCCTTTGTGAACAAAAATCCTGCCTCCGAGCTCTGCTGTAGAAAAAACAACCTGTTACCTTCCTCTGAAGTGACCAATTCTTCTAAGTGTTCGAGCTCGTTTGCTTTTGCAAGTCACTTATCGTAATCTTCAGTCTCATCGACGACTGTGAAACAAAAATAGCATGTAGAAATATTTTCCGTAAATATTGATCGCTGCTTTGACCACCACCACCACCACCACCACCACCACCACTGCTGCAACTACCACCACCATCACCACCTCCTCCTCCACTACCATCATCATCGCTACCAACACCACCACCACCACTGCTGCCACCACCACTGCTGCCACCACCAACACTACCACTTCTACCACCACCACCACCACCACCACCACCACCACCACCATCACCACAACTACTACTACCACTTCCAATGCAACCACCACCTCTACCACCACTACTGCAACATCCACCGCTACCACCACCACCACCATTGCTACCACCACCATCACCATTGCTACCACCACCATCACCATCACAACCGCTACCACCGTCGCTACCACCAGCACTACTACTATCATCACCACCATTGCTACCACAGTCACCACCACTACCACAGTCACCACCACCACCACTACCAACACCACCTCTCGTTCCCAGGACGCGACTGCTGGTGTCCAGGACCCGGCAGAACGAGAGCTGGAAGACGATGAAGAGGCGAATCAAGATGGCGGCTGGACAGAGGCGCGCGGCCGGGGAAGCTGCCAAGGCGGGGACAGGGGACAAGGCCAGCGGACGGCGGGAGACGTTCGAGGAGTGGCTGCAACGGAAGCGCATGGAGGCCATGCATGACTCCAGCCAGTCCGAGGAAGAGGAGGAGGACGATGACAGCGACGACGAAGCCAACACCAGGGCGTTCAAGTGAGTGCGGGTTTGTGACTGCATGAGAAAAGAAAACGACGGTTTGAGGAGAGAGTAGAATTATACAAAGATAAACTACTCCAAGATTCGTTTGTCATTTGATGAAGGGAAAGGTCTCTTCCTGAGAGAAAAGTAACTCGGTCTCTGTCCTTAAATGAAAAGGGTTGAGTATCAAATTAAGTGTGTGACGCTGACTGTAGCAAAAGAGGCAGTTACGGAAAAAAACAACCCTGAATAATCTCTTACACCGCATTAAGTACGCTCGTACAATGCCTCACCACGAAAAAAAGCCTGTTATCATCCCTGGGTAACTTTTAGCAGAGCAATGAAACCTGCTGCCGCTGCCATCAAAGCCACTGAGCTGTCCAGGCCTGCTCTAGAAGCTCCACTCCATGGCCGAGTGGTCAGTACGCTCTACCCAGGTCATCTCTAGCAGTTCCACTCCATGGCCGAGTGGTCAGTACGCTCTACCCAGGCCTGCTCTAGCAGCTCCACTCCATGGCCGAGTGGTCAGTACGCTCTACCCAGGCCTGCTCTAGTAGCTCCACTCCATGGCCGAGTGGTCAGTACGCTCTATCCAGGCCTGCTCCAGCAGCTCCAGCAGCATGGTCGAGTGGTCAGTACGCTTTACCCAGGCCTGCTCCACTCCATGGCCGAGTGGTCAGTACGCTCTACCCAGGCCATCTCTAGCAGCTCCACTCCATGGCCGAGTGGTCAGTACGCTCTACCCAGGCCTGCTCTAGCAGCTCCACTCCATGGCCGAGTGGTCAGTACGCTCTACCCAGGCCTGCTCCAGCAGCTCCACTCCATGGCCGATTGGTCAGTACGCTCTACCCAGGCCTGCTGTAGCAGCTCCACTCCATGGCCGAGTGATCAGTACGCTCTACCCAGGCCTGCTCTAGCTGCTCCACTCCATGGCCGAGTGGTCAGTACACTCTACCCAGGCCTGCTCTAGCAGCTCCAGCAGCATGGTCGAGTGGTCAGTGCGCTCTACCCAGGCCTGCTCTAGCAGCTCCACTCCATGGTCGAGTGGTCAGTACGTTCTACCCAGGCCTGCTCTAGCAGCTCCACTCCATGGCCGAGTGGTCAGTACGCTCTACCCAGGCCTGCTCTAGTAGCATGGCCGAGTGGTCAGTACCCTCTACCCAGGCCTGCTCTAGCAGCTCCACTCCATGGTCGAGTGGTCAGTACGCTCTACCCAGGCCTGCTCTAGCAGCTCCACTCCATGGTCGAGTGGTCAGTACGCTCTACCCAGGCCTGCTCTAGCAGCTCCACTCCATGGCCGAGTGGTCAGTACCCTCTACCCAGGCCTGCTCTAGCAGCTCCAGCAGCATGGTCGAGTGGTCAGTGCGCTCTACCCAGGCCTGCTCTAGCAGTTCCATTCCATGGCCGAGTGGTCAGTACGCTCTACCCAGGCCTGCTCTAGCAGCTCCAGCAGCATGGTCGAGTGGTCAGTGCGCTCTACCCAGGCCTGCTCTAGCAGTTCCATTCCATGGCCGAGTGGTCAGTACGCTCTACCCATGTCTGCTCCAGCAGCTCCACTCCATGGCCGAGTGGTCAGTGCGCTCTACCAAGGCCAGCTCTAGCAGCTCCACTCCATGGCCGAGTGGTCAGTGCGCTCTACCCAGGCCTGCTCTAGCAGCTCCACTCCATGGCCGAGTGGTCAGTGCGCTCTACCAAGGCCTGCTCTAGCAGTTCCACTCCATGGCCGAGTGGTCAGTACCCTCTACCCAGGCTTGCTCTAGCAGTTCCACTCCATGGCCGAGTGGTCAGTACCCCCTACCCAGGCCTGCTCCAGCAGCTCCAGCAGCATGGTCGAGTGGTCAGTGCGCTCTACCCAGGCCTGCTCCAGCAGCTCCAGCAGCATGGTCGACTGGTCAGTACCCTCTACCCAGGCCAGCTTCAGTAGCATGGCCAAGTGGTCAGTACGCTCTACCCAGGCCATCTCTAGTAGCTCCATTCCATGGCCGAGTGGTCAGTACGCTCTATCCAGGCCATCTCTAGCAGTTCCACTCCATGGCCGAGTGGTCAGTACGCTCTACCCAGGCCTGCTCTAGCAGTTCCACTCCATGGCCGAGTGGTCAGTACGCTCTACCCAGGCCTGCTCTAGCAGTTCCACTCCATGGCCGAGTGGTCAGTACGCTGTACCCAGGCCTGCTCCAGCAGCTCCACTCCATGGCCGAGTGATCAGTACGCTCTACCCAGGCCATCTCTAGCAGTTCCACTCCATGGCCGAGTGGTCAGTACGCTGTACCCAGGCCTGCTCCAGCAGCTCCACTCCATGGCCGAGTGATCAGTACGCTCTACCCAGGCCATCTCTAGCAGTTCCACTCCATGGCCGAGTGGTCAGTACGCTGTACACAGGCCTGCTCCAGCAGCTCCACTCCATGGCCGAGTGTTCACTACTCTCCGCCTGCAGCCGCCTGGGCTAGTGGGTGCTCTGTGCGATACTGTGCAGACCCCATGCTGGCTTTGTTGAGCAAGATGCAAAACTCACCTCGCAGGCGTTCATCCGCAGCCTGGTTA
>JAWQFJ010015587.1:0-22500 GCA_034096865.1 Theodoxus fluviatilis
CCTACGTACATACATACATACATACATACATACATACATACATACATACATACATACATACATACATACATACATACATACACACACACACACACACACACACACACACACATACACACACACACACATACATACATACATACATACATACATACATACATACATACATACATACATACATACATACATACATACATACATACATACATACATACATACATACATACATACATACATACATACATACATACATACATACATACATACATACATACATACATACATACATACGTTTGTATACGTACGTAAGTTTGACAAGTATGTCCCACTTTGTGCAGAAATCCTGAACAACGGATTTAATTGTAAGATCTGTGTTCTTGTTGTGGGAGCCCCTGGAAGTGTTCACAGTCGTGTGATCAGTGGACTGCAGATGGTAGGGATAGCCAAATCCAGGGCAAAGAGCAGCGCTAGATACTTGTCTGTCAGTGCCATGATAGGCTCTAGCCTGATCTGGAAGCAAAGATGCAGGAAGGTCTTGCCGGGTGAGGGGTGAGTTGAAAAGTCAAACAGATACTTGAACTCAGTGACTATTGACAGTCTAGTCATTGTTTCACAGCTAAGGGGATGTAATAGAATTACTCCCCTTGGATTGCCTCACCACAACTTTGTACTTTGAAATGTGTTACAAGTATGCACATATTCACGTCTGCACTTTTGCTCTGTATCAACATCAATAACCTATTTTTGTTGTTGCTGCAATTGCTTTATAATATTGCACGTGCTCATGTCTGCAGTCATGCATTGTATCATTGTGGGTGGAGATCCTCTGATGTGTACATCCTCAGTATATCATTACCTCTCTTGCGGTTGCACTTCACGTAGGTGTTTGTGAAGTTAAAAGAAATGTTATCAAATTCATGGGTGAAGAGAAATGTCGAGAAATAATGAGGGTATACATCATTAACATCTGCTTGAAAGTAACTTGCTGAAAAGGAAAATGATAGTAATTATGGATTGTTGTAAATACCTATTCTGGTGTTGTTTATAATGCTAATTGATATAAGGGAGAGACCAGAGTGGTTAATGTGTGAAATGATCTCATGGGCTGTTGTTACTAGGCAGTGTCCTGTCTTGTGTTGTACTCTTTTTCATGTACCTATTCATGTGTGCAGACTTGCACTATTCTTTCATGAATAAAGTCATTTTGATATGAATATATGTATGTAATGCATGCATGTATGTAATGTATGTATGCTTAAGCAGGAATCTAGCTAAGTACCTCAGTCTGTCAGTCATGATAGGGTCGAGGAGAGCTTGGGCCAGAAGAAATTTCTTAATGGAAAGGGAACTTAGATAGATGAACTTGTGTATGGGCTGACTTGTGAAGCTTTACTAAATCATCGCTGAAGAGACGAATCTGTCCAGACGGATGCTTCAGTTGGACTAGTGTTCCTTCACATAGCTGTGATTTTAGCAGCCATGTATGATCTTTGTACATTTTCTGAAATAAAGTGATTTGATATGCATGTATGCATGTATGCATGCATGTATGTATGTATGTATGTATGTATGTATGTATGTATGTATGTATGTATGTATGTATGTATGTATGTATGTATGTATGTATGTATGTATGTATGTATGTATGTATGTATGTATGTTGTGGTATGTGTTAAATCTTATTTGCAGCTTTCCCAGCAAGTGTTAATCAATGCAGTATGTTTATTTGAATGGATGCTGACTCCAGGATTGCATCTCAATGTCCACTAATATTTCAAGTGTCTCTTCTGTCATGGTAATTTCTATCTGTGTGTAATGTCAATATAAGACAGTGTTAAACACTGTACACCCAAACAGAAACATGTGTACTCACTGGAAATGGCTTCTTTTGTACTTACTATTAAAAAGGGCTCCTAATGTGCCAAATCTTGTTTGCAACTTCCCCAGCTTGTGTTACTTGATGAGTAAGTTTGTATGAATTAATGCTGCTTCCAGGATCACATGTCAATGCCCATTAACTATTCTAAGTGTTTTTACCATCAAGGTAATCATAATTTTCTAACTGTCTGTAAAGTCAATGTAACAAACTGATGGTAAACACTGTACAGGTGACTAACAGGCCTACAAATGTAAACTTCTGTTTGGAAAAAATAATATATTGTGATAAAGATTTTGCAAATGACAAAGGCATATCATATATTGTAGCCAAACAGAGATATGTGTTAAGCCCATATGATCAGCCGCTACTACTCTTTATTCCAAATTAGGTCTATGCTCTGTACAGTTATTCAATGGCTGAGAGTTTGTGTATTAATTTGTTCATGTGTGCAGATGTTGTACAATTTTCATGAATAAAGTCTTTTTGATATGTATGTATGTATGTATGTATGTATGTATGTATGTATGTATGTATGTATGTATGTATGTATGTATGTATGTATGTATGTATGTATGTATGTATGTATGTATGTATGTATGTATGTATGTATGTATGTATGTGTGTGTGTATGTATGTATGTATGTATGTATGTATGTATGTATGTATGTATGTATGTATGTATGTATGTATTTGTGGTATACTGTAACGCGCAAAACTTCACGCCTACGGGCATGCTCAATGCGCACATAGAAAAAAAAGTCAGCCATTAAAGATATATGTTTTAAGTCCCTTCTTTAAATGAGAGAGTTTGGGGATTTTCTGAGCAGTTCAGGAATGTTGTTCCAATAGCTGGGTCCCACAAAACTGAAAGATCGGCGGCCATAGTTACCTAGCCGTCGGTGTGGGACACAAAGAAGTTTTTGAGTGGATGATCTTAAATTTCTAATCGGTTTATATTCCTCGAGCAGCGCTCGCAGGTAGAGTGGAGCTGCACCTGAGACGCAGTTGAACACAGTGCAAAGAACTTTGTGTTCAATGCGACGCTGCACCAGGAGCCAATGAAGGCTTCTTAGAATTGGCGACACTTGGGCCATTCTTGGAGGGCGCGCAACAATTCTAGCACCGATGTTTTGAAGGCGCTGCAGACGCTGAAGTTGTTCTTGCGTGGCTCCTGCCAGCAAGCTGTTACAGTAATCCAGGAGGGACAGGACTAGCGTTATTATAAGTGTCGAAGCAGCTTTCTTGGTGAGACATCGTCTGATGCTGGCAATCCGACGCAGCTGCAGATGAGCAATCGATATCACATGGCGGATATGCTGAGTAAGAGTTAGTTGGCTGTCGATGTGCAGACCCAGATACTTGACACAGTCGGAAAATTGCACTTTGGTCCCTGCGATGGTAATGTCCTTGTCTGGAATCTTCTTCAGGTTTGTATTTTTACCAACAAGGATTGCTTCTGTCTTCTCCTCGTTCAGTTTCAAAAAGTTGTTTGTCATCCATATTTTATGGCGCTGCAGCAGTCTTCTAGATCTGATTTTGCTTGGTTAAAATGAAGACTTTCGGGAGAAGAGGTTATGTATAGCATGGTGTTATCAGTATACAGGTGGTGTGGGACACGATGACTCTCAATCAATGTACTCAAAATTGTAGTGTAGAGAGAATAGAGTAGAGTAGAGGTCCGAAAATGGAGCCCTGGGGTACGCCCCAGGGAAGATGGTAGTCCCTAGACGTTGAGCCTCGCACCATCACTTTGTATGTCCTCCCCGTCAAGTAGTTCATAAACCGGGTAAGTACGGTCTATGACAGACCCTTGAGGCGAGAGAGCAGTATATCATGGTCAATGTTGTCAAAAGCAGCGGAAAACCACCAGAGCCACCTGACCATTGTCAACAGCACAATACAGGCCATTCAATACCCGCAGTAAGGCTGTTTCTGTACTGTGATTTGGTCTGTACGCCGACTGAAAAGTTGGAAGTAATTCGTGTATGTTGAGGTAGTGGCACAAGCGCGCGGACACCGCTCGCTCAATAATCTTCGAGAGAAAGCTGAGATTCGACACTGATCGATAGTTTGAAAGTTCGCTTGCAATCAGTACAAGATTTCTTCACAAGAGGCCTGATTATCGCTTTCTTGAGAGCATCGGGAAATTGGCCGCTTTTGAGGGAATGATTTACTATGTCAGTAATCAGTGGCATGAGGACATCTAAACAAGAAATGAGTAGTTGGGTGGGGACACAATCTAGATCGCAGGTGGTGGGTTTCATCTGCGTGACAATTTTGCGCAGTTCCTCTGGCTGAAACAAGGGAAACACACTCATGACTCAGCGGTGGCAGTAAGGTTTATCTGCTGAGTCCTGTCCCAGTAGTAGCGGTAGTAGTGGTGGGGATGGTGATAGTACTAGTAGTAGTAGTGGTAGTAGTAGTAGTAGTAGTAGTAGTAGTAGTAGTAGCAGCAGTAGTAGTAGTAGTAGCAGTAGTAGTAGTAGTAGTAGTAGTAGCAGTAGTAGTAGTAATAGTAGTAGTAAAAAGTAGCAGTAGTAGTAGTAGTAGTAGTAGTAGTAGTAGTAGTAGCAGTAGTAGTCTACTGAATTTATCAACCATGTTAAAATTCAATCATTGATTTATGAAATAAACACTCTTTCAAATCTAAGTCGATGAAAAAGAACAAATTGCAAATATAAGTGAACGTAAGTCAGAATATGTCGAGAATAATTACTTTGCACAGGAACTGTGATGACTTTTAAAGACTAAACAGTCAGTGGATTACACCTCTTAACCAACAAAAAAGAAGCTTGAGTGTCTCTTATTTTATAAACTTCTACTGCTGTAAGAGTCTAAGAAAGAGCAGACAATCAGTCAACGCAAGAGACGCGACTCTGACCTGCACGAGTAGGCCTGGCCAGTGGGTATGCAGGAAACGCTGGGCGGAAGTGAGGACAGTGGCGAGCAGGAGCCAGAGAAGCTGACAGGCCGTGTCCTCCTGTCCAGCCTCGTCCCCGTTGACCCTGCATCCCACCGTGACCTCCTTGTCTTCCTCACTCACGCAGACCGTGGCCTGCAATGGCAACATCCGTAATCAGCAGTATGCCAACAGGGGGCGGGTTTCCCAGAGCTATACATTTTCGGTTTATTAAAAATGATCATACTCAACATCCAATCAGTCAGTTCTTGCAATAGATCGGTTTCCCAAACCTGACAGTCTTTTTTGGTCCAATTTTGATACCGGCTTCTGTATCTTTACAGCAATCATATTCAAATGGTACCGGAAACGCTATTTGTATTGCTTTGGATTGCATCACCATAGTCTGGGAAACCCGTCTCCTGATAAAGGTGCTTGATTTTAATTTTTAGAGAACTTTTACCATACCGTGGGAAATTAGGCCTTTGGTATTAATCTCAGATCTCGAAGCATCCACAAAGCTTGCAAAGACATGTAACCTGTAACTCAAAACTGCAACATAAACATTTTGGTAAAAAGTCATCTCTTACGGACTGTTGAATACACTTTTCATACATCATTCTTTCTTGGTATTAACATAGACGTCAAATATAAAAAATCCATTGACACTGACCTCGGCTAAACGAAGCAACAAGCCTTGTTTCCAAACGTGTCTGTACGTTGTCAGGCGTTGGGTCACGTGCTGGCAGTGGGCCAATAGACGCTTGGCTACCCGGCGTGGAAGGCCCAGGGGAAAACGCAGACGCCAGTTCAGCTGCAGGTCACCACGGAAGGGTTTGGGTGTCCAGTTCAATTGCTGCAACCCACAGAATGCAGTGTTCTATCGACTTGAGGGAGTTCTATTGAACTTTCACTGACGAGGCATGGATATCAGGCTTCAGAGGGGGCTCAAGCAGCGCCAGGGTTTATCCGTGCACGAAGACACGTAGGTTAAGAACAACTTTAATCAAACACTATTAATTATAAACATATACTCAAAAGCACTGCAAATTTCTAGCTTTCAATGACACGAAAGATAATTGCTCCCGATAACATTATATTCGTATCGCCCAGGACCTCCATTGTCTTAATTAAAAGACAACGACCCCTTAAGAAGCCATCAATGATGTGGCATGGAGCTTTCCATGGCAACGCAGGCATCGGAACAGAACAAGTCCACTTTGTAGTGGGAACAGATAATTCCTACACAGGCTGACCGAGCCTGCAAGAGGCGCTGGATGACTGTCGATTTCATGGAAAACGTGTACTTTGGCACTGCCATTTTCTGTGTTTTTCAAATGCATCTTAACATTTCTAGTTTAGCATCCTTCTTTTGTTATTCTACGTTATAGCTACGGACACGGTAAGGCTACAGTGAAATGCGCCAGAACAGTATCTAAAATCAGATGTAGTACTCTGGAAATATCAGTAAAGGCAAAATGAAGTGCAAAAGATTGCCATAAAGAAGTTGTTTAAGTATGGTCAGCTGCTCTAGAATCTTTCGTTAGTGGACATTTTAAGAAATGATTTGGAACAATAAAGGAACAAATACAAGTCTCTGAGCTCATAAACAACTGAAACTTACAGCGCATTCATTTTCGTTCTAGCGATGCAGTCTTTTGAGAGCAAAACCAGGAAAGCTGACAACTTGCATTTTCGAGAGGAGGCGAGCGACTGGGTGGGTTTCTGATGAAGGTCTGGGGCGTGCTGCATAGACGCGAGGAGAGCCAAGATCTTGCGAGAAATAGACCGGTGTCAACATGTGTCAACATTATGAAAGCCGATGTAAAGGCAGTCAACCAAATGCTGACATATGTTGACACCGGTCTATGCCTCGCGAGTCCTCGCGTGTATGCAACGCGCCGAGCACTTACAGGTCTGACGTCAGGGAGGAGGTCGAGGAGCGTGAGGGCGTGGCACCTCTGCACGGAGAGTCGGGGGAAGTCTGGGAGCGCCAGTCCCTCACAGTGTGACTTGGCCAACCCTCCGGGCACCAGCAGTCCCAGTCCGTAGAGCACCTCCACCACCAGCAGCACCTGCTCCTCGCTCAGACAGTGCTCCTGGAACCGCAAAAGACAGCCGTCACCCTGGAGACAAAAGTGAACACTTGGCATACACTTAATACATAGATAGAGGTCTGCTGAGAGAACGGTGCGATTTTGGGATTATCGACAGGTTTCTAGAGACAAACGACATGTTTCCTGAGATGCAAGACTGGTCGTTTTAGACACAAGAGTTTTCTTTGTGGTTGTTGTTCTGCTGCTAATTGTTGTTGATTATAATAGTCGGGCGTATTGTGGGTAATTGCAGGGGAAATTAAGTTCCGCTTTGTTCCTGCATTGCCAGATTTGTGCCATTTTGTCAAACGATCGAAGGGGAAATATATTTCCACCTTATGCTTGTATTGTGGAGTTTGTGATATATTAATGATAATTGCTAGAGAGGTTGATTCCATCTCTGTTAAGTAATACAAGCATTGTAGTGCATGGTGTGATTTTGTTCCTACATTATTGCCTAAGTTATTGTTCTTGATTGAAAAGCGGTCATTCTTGTCCCTACATTTCTTTGTGTTTATAGTTCGTGTTCTTGGTTGCAAAAAGGGATGATCCTTGTTCCTACTTTTTTTAATGTCTGAGTTCTTGTTCTGAATTGAAGGGAAACTTGTTGCTATTCCCGCGTTTCGTATTTAGCGCTCCATGTTGTGTAATTGCAGGAGAGAACTTATTTCTACCGTGTTCCTGCAGTACCGGGTTTGTGGCGCACTTGGTTTGCGATTAATTGTAGTGGAAACTTGTTTTGATCTCGTTACTTCACTGCTTGGATTTGTGGCGCGTTACCACAGACGAGACTAGTTTCTATTTTCTGTTTTCTTGTGTGTGTTGAATATTGTTTGATCCTGCATTGTGGGAGTACGTTCTACAATAATTGGTTGTACAATAAACTGTGATTGTTACTTTATTTTCGTGCATTGTCTGGTACCTTTTGATTGGATTGCTTATTTTTCTCTCGGTTTTTAAAGTCCGAGCAGGAAAAGACCCGTGACATATACACAGCAACAAAATCGGAAATCGGCATTACCATAAACGCACTCTTCCCTCGGACTTGATCCCTTAGGACACAATCGCTGTTAAGGCCTAACTTAATAGCCCGAACGGGGTATCGTCAACTGCCCCGAACAGCTTTCGCCCGACCAAATCGTTCGGCCCGAACTGTGTTCGCCCTTAACTGCCCGTGAGCGTGCGCGCCGAACACCCCGACAGCCACGCTCGCTCTGGTTCGGCGAGCACGTGTCGGAAAAACATTTGCTTGCAGCGCATGTTATGGAAGCTGGCTTCTCATTGGCTGAGAAACCGACTCTTCTGACGAGGAGGACCTTTTGTTGGCGTTCTCGCGACAATTTCACAATTAAATGGCGGACATGTCTATTCTTCGCACATAAAACGCTGTATTTGGGGATACTAGAAACCCATCCAAAGAAAATATAAGCCATGAACAGCATTAATTTATCAAAGCAGTATGTTGAATGCATCAATAGGTCGTGAATGCTCCTACATTTTAAAAATGGAAATGAAGGTCGACGCATCTACACGGCGAAGCATCTGTTGGCAGGCTCGACTGCATCATTGCGTGTTGCTATCAACCCGATTTTTTCACAACGATCTAGACCGGATCAGCAGCAAAATCGGCTTGAAAAACGGTACGTCTGTCGACGCCTTTTTTGATATGACCTCTCGCCCTCTGTGTGGACCGTTTTATAATCTTTCCTGGTGTCGCTGAGGTCCGCGCGTCAGCTATAAATAGAAGTGCGCGATGCTTGGCTGGGCTTGTATCAACTCTCTCGCTGACGCTGTGCGTTCGCCTCTATTAAAATAACAACAACGCCCGGTTGGCGACGAGAAGGGGGGAGCGGTTTGACAACTTGGTTTGGCCGATAAATCGCTATATAAACCATACTTTTGCAATAAGAATGACAGTACTCGCATTGGCGACGACTGCTATAGTTTCGACCAGAAGGATTTCGACCAGAATCAAAGATAAGAATAAGAATATACATGCATCTATGATCCTTTTTGCATCAGATGTTGTATAGAAAATAATAGCTTACACAAATCGGTTTATATGAAACTAGACAGCAATCTGAGAGCACAGACCCTCACAAAGTACGCCACAGTTTCTCTTCCGTGACCTCCATGACAATAATATGAGTCGTCACTTCCGTCAAGTTCGTTTGATCAATTAGGCCTCGACACACATTTCGCCGAAACCATCCGAACACACCCGAACGACAAGCAGTCTTGGCGCGCTCTAGTGAGAACGAACGCAGGTTCGGCGAGATCCCCGAACGCCGGTTCACCCGACTGACATTCGGGCTATTAAGTTAGCCCTTTATTTAGCCGCGCTCTTTTACGTGTCTTCTGTCGCCCTTTCACTTGTCTCCTCTTAACTGTCTCACCTAGAACGTTGTAGTTCACGTGTACACTCTCTGGAGTACACATCACTGAAGGGCACAATCGCATAGAGGATTCGATAACTCCTTATGGAGGACTTTTCACATTCACCTATCTTCTCGCGCTCTCGCCCCTTCTAACTGCTCTAATGCTGCCCTGCTTAAATACTCTTTACAGCTACCCACATCAACCAGTATTCACTCAGCAACTCTTCAAAAAGCGACTGCCCCATTACTGCATCATGCAATGAGGCAACGCACTTGTGGAGACGACTGGCACAACATCTGGAAGATACGAAGATCTAATACATTGCAGCACCTTCACCACACACACACACACACACACGTCTCTCTCTGTGTATCTCTCTCTCTATCTCTCTCTATCTCTATCTCTATCTGTCTCTATCTCTATCTCTCTGTCTCTGTCTCTCTCTCTGTCTCTGTATCTCTGTCTCTCTGTGTATGTATGTCTGTCTCTCTCTGTATCTCTGTCTCTCTATCTCTGTCTCTCTATATCTCTCTATATCTATCTATCTATCTATCTATCTATCTATCTATCTATCTATCTATCTATCTATCTATCTATCTATCTATCTATCTATCTATCTATCTATCTATCTATCTATCTATCTATCTATCTATCTATCTATCTATCTATCTATCTATCTATCTATCTATCTATCTATCTATCTATCTATCTATCTATCTATCTATCTATCTATCTATCTATCTATCTATCTATCTATCTGTCTGTCTGTCTGTCTGTCTGTCTGTCTGTCTGTCTGTCTGTCTGTCTGTCTGTCTGTCTATCTATCTATCTCTCTCTCTCTTTCTATCTATCAATCTACCTATCTATCTATCTCTCTTTCTATCTCTCTATCTTTCTATCTACCTATCTATCTATCTCTCTTTCTATCTCTCTATCTTTCTATCTATCTCTATCTATCTCTATCTGTCTCTATTTCTATCTATCTCTATTTCTATCTGTCTCTCTCTGTCTCTCTGTCTCTGTCTCTCTGTCTCTGTATCTCTCTGTCTCTCTCTCTACCTCTATATCTCTCTCTGTCTCTCTCTACCTTTATATCTCTGTCTCTCTCTCTGTCTCTCTATCTCTCTACCTCTCCATCTCTTCATCTTTCCATCTCTCTCTCCCTCTCTCCCTCTCTCCCTCCCTCAATATCTATCTCAATATCTATCTCAATATCTCTCTCAATCTCTCTCAACCTCTCTCTCAATCTTCTCTCTCTCAATCTCTCTCATTCTCTCTCTCAATCTCTCTCTATCTCTCTATCTCTCTTTATCTCTCCATCTCTCTCTATCTCTTTATATCTCTCTATCTCTATCTCTCTATCGATCTCTCTCTATCGATCTCTCTCTATCGATCTCTCTATCTCTCTCTATCTCTCTCTATATCTCTCTATCTCTCTCTATCTCTCTCTCTTTATCGCTCTCTATCTCTTTCTACCTCTCTCTATCTCTCTCTATCTCTCTCTATCTCTATCTCTTTCTATCTCTTTATCTCTCTCTATCTCTTTCTATCTCTCTATCTCTCTATCTCTATCTCTCTATCTCTCTATCTCTATATCTATCTATCTCTATCTATCTCTATCTATCTCTCTCTATCTCTCTATCTCTTTCTATCTCTCTATCTCTCTATCTCTATCTCTTTCTATCTCTTTATCTCTCTCTCTCTATCTATCTCTATCTATCTATCTCTATCTCTCTATCTCTATCTCTCTATCTCTCTATCTCTCTATCTCTCTATCTCTCTATCTCTATCTATCTCTATCTATCTCTATCTATCTCTATCTATCTCTCTCTATCTCTCTATCTCTTTCTATCTGTTTTCTTTTCTTCTTTCATTTTCATTTGTATGTTCGTGAAAGTTTTGTTTGAAAGATGTTTGAGTAATTGAGTTGGTCTTGTTTTACGCCGGATTTGGTTGTGGCATCATTGTCTTTAAGTGTGATTAGTGACTGAGGAAGGATTTTCCCTTTATTATTTTTTTCCACTGTCCGTTTGGGGGTCGAGCCACCTTCCACCCACCCCAACCATGACAGATGGTTGGTGATCGGTCTCTAGTGTGAATTTCCTTTGAGTCCATCCCACCATTTGGTTTATCTTTTACTTTGATCTTTTTCTTAAACTTTTCAAAACCCTCTTCTTTGATCCTCTTCTTAGAGGTCACACCATCTTCACTCAGTTTCCTCTCCCTCTTCTTCATCTCTTTGTTCTTCATTTTCCTTTGCTTCTCTTTCCTTGCTCTGGCTGTTTTTCCACGAATCAAAGCATGATCACTCTCTTCAACCTCCAAGTACTTTTCCTCGTAGTGGGGCTGGCAGGCCTGCAGGAATCGCCAGATGTGCCGAGTCTCATCCAGGGGTCTTCCAGCAGTACGCCCTCTATCATCTGCTCCTTCAGGTTGGCCCCGGCAGTCTCAGAGAGCTTCAGCACTGGTCCCTCAAGCTGCCTTGGCACCAACGGGGGTTTCCTTTGACGCTTCCTTGGCGACATGCTGGTGCTGGCTTTGGACATGAAGGAATAGGCATGCTCTGAAGACATGGTGCCATGGCTGCTGGTGATCGTCTCTTTGGCTTCAACAGTCAGGTCCAGGTCGGACAGGTGGGGTAACTGGTTTCCTTGCTTATCCTCATGCTCACGGTAGAGGATCTGCCTCATCATCCGACATTGCGTCGGCCTGGTGTCATGGGATTTCTGAGCGAGCCTGCGCAGCTTCTCTAGGGTTGTATCAGACTGTTGCTCAGCAGCGAGCTTCTCCAGAGTGACGTCACCCAGCAGAGATTGTCTCAGTTGACACGCAGCTTCTCCGCGTGCTCTCCGTGCCCTTGTCTGAACTGGCGAGGCAATCACTTGCACTGGGATAGGTTTTTCACCTCCTTCAGGATCATTCCAGCTATTTCCCAGGATGACGGGTAGCGATGAGTCTTCAATCACTACTACCTCCGTGCTACCTGAGAAAAAGTCAGCACCGAGTTGGACTCTAGCAAGAGGGTGTGATCGCGTCCCGTGAATGGACTGCACTAGGATCTCCTGTCCCGTATAATCTTGTGGAAGGACGAGATGTGAGGGAACGAGAATCCGGTCGCTTCCGGTGTCTCTTATTGCATTCACCTCCCTCCCGTTCACTGTCACCGTTCTGTTGTGGACAGGAAAGCAGACCCTGCTGTCAACGGTAGTCCCCACAGATACGAAGTGTACCTGGGTGACAAGGTTTCTGGGTTTCAGCGTCTTGTTCAGAGACGGGCAACGACGTTTAACATGCCCGGGATCACTGCAATGCCAACAACCGGTTGCTTCTAGCATTCCCCTTGGAGCTGTAGTGTCCATTTCATTCACTGGAGACAGGTGTCGTGGCGATCCCTTGCCCTGATTTCGCCCCATGGGTGCTGGAACCTCAGTGGCCAACCTGGCCTCCAAATGACGGTCAGCAATGTCAGCCACCGTCTCTACGTCGTTGGGAGCTTTAGTTTGTACTGCTGTAGCTAGACTGGCGTTCATCATCTCACAGAGCTGTTCTTGGAGCATGAGATCGGCTAGGTCATCAAATGTTTCCTTTTCCCCTCTCTGGTTAAAAAAAACTGGAAGCAAAATTTTAAGTTCCTCTACATATTTGAGTCGTGACAGACCTCCCCCCTAGGTCTGACCCTTGGGTCAGATCGATCATTCAAATACGACTCAAAAAGTTAGCCCCAAGGTTCTCCTTTCCTGGTATTACTGTGACCCTGAAATTGAAGTCCTGGAGCTGCAGAGCCCAACGGGTCAAACGTCCGTTGGAGGCTTTCATGGTCTGGAGATACCAGAGCGGTTGATGGTCAGTTTCTAGCGTGAATTCCCTGCCAAACAAGTAGACGTTCAACTTTCCAAAGGTCCAAACAATAGCTAAGAATTCCTTCTCGATGGTTGAATAGTTGACCTCTGCTTGGGATAGTTTCCTGCTCAGGAATGTTACAGGTTGCAGTAAGTCATCCTTTTCTTGGAGCAATACTGGTCCTAGCCCTTGTTCAGATGCATCAGTCCGGACAATAAAGTCCTTGTTCCAGTCGAGCAAAATGAGGATAGGATGTGCGCAGAGTCTCCCTTTCAATTCCTCGAAGGCGGCGTCGGCGTGTAGGTCCCTACTTCAACCCGTTTGGTGCTGAACGCTTGGTCTGATCAGTCAATGGAAGAGCTATCTCAGCAAAGTTGGGTACAAACTTCCGATAGTAATTCACCAACCCAAGACAGGACTGTCTCTTTCCGGGTAGTTGGAGGTTGAGCCCTCCGGACTTTGTCTATGATGCTCTCGTCGGTCTAGGGGTATGATTCTTGCTTGGGATGCGAGAGGTCTTGGGTTCGGATCCCGTACGAGCCCCCAATCTGTCACAGCCCGGGTGGTTGACTACTGATGGAATATTAGTCCCGTGCAGACATTTATGTTTTTAGAGGAAATTGCCCGTTTGTCCCAAAAACTTAACACTCTATTCAAAACAATGCCACACTAGACATAAACCAAATATAGCAATTTAATAACATAATACAAGAAAGAATCAGTCAATGCAAATAAAATTCCACACCTCACTCGTCAATTACCAATATGATAGAACACTCCAGCACAAATCTACAACAAAAGCTCTCCAAAGAACAAACAATAATTCAACTCAAATCATCAATGTTTATCATCCCACCACACCATTTGCAATCTGCCAGAACTTTCTAGCAGTAAAACCACAACAGACCTCTCCAAAGAACAAACAATACTTCCTATTCAAATCAACAATGATTATCACCCCACCACACCGATTGCAATCTGCTAGAACCTCTCAGCAGTAAGTTCACAACAAATCTTGCCAAAGAACAAACAATACTTCCAATTCAAATCAACAATGGTTGTCACCCCGCCACACTGATTGTAATCTGCTAGAACCTCCCAGCAGTAAGTTCACAACAAATCTTGCCAAAGAACAAACAATACCTCTAATTACTACAATGATTTCTACAATATTGCAAATCCACTTCAAAGTGCACGTCACCTCTTCATGAACTTCAACTCAAGTCAACAACGTCCAGATCCGTCAGCCGTGACGGCCCTGCACCCATACCATAGGCGCACACAAGAAAAAAAATGAGGGACTTGCCGTTCTGGAAGCTCGGCGCTGTCAGTGACTCTGACTTCGTCAGCAGACGTCGGACCTTCGCAGGCACGGCAAGACTAATATGAGATGAGATCACAAAGAAGAACAGCCTTCAAACCGTCACAATGTCACGGTTAAAGGCCTGACGACGAGACACAAAGAAAAATCTTCCCCTCTTTACAACACCAGTAAAGAGACCGGCAAACCAAAACCAGGACTTGCCAACCGGGCGCAAACGGTCCCCTGAGACACCGCTCAGCAAGGAATCACACACACCGCAACGACGAAATGTGGTGCCAATCCCCCACCCTCTCTTCTGATAGGAAAAACTGACGCTTCATATAGGGTTCCTTCACGCCCACAGCAAATGTGGCACGTGCAAAACGGTTGAAAAATACATGCTGACTCTGCAAAAACACGTAAAAGTGCATGTATTTGTTGAACATGTTTATAACATGCGTCCAGAAATACATCAAAAGGGTTGGACATTTCAACAATGAAAGCGACTGATTGACTATAGTCTAATAGACAAATGTCTGGTTTGCAAATGTCTATGGACTCTCCGTGCAGAGCCACTGGCTGATTGTGGAACACTTCACAGTATGCTGTCAGCACCGACTTGGTGAGTTCCTGCAGTACGAGCTCCACACAACGATCGTGTCGCTCTGTGTACAGACCCCGCAGTCTCCCACATCCATTTAGTGCGTGAGAATTTGTGTCCGTACGAAATCCACACAGTAAACACTCGTTCGTGTATGTTTCTGGATAGTACCTGTTGTTGACAGCGCTAGTTTCCAGCAGTTGGAGCCGACCCTTCACCACAAATCGAGTCAGTTGACAGACAGACAGTTTAAAGACAGACAGACAGACAGATAGACAGACAGACACACAAACACACAGACACAGAGACACACAGAAAGACAGACCCACAGACAGAAAGACACACACGCACGCACACACGCGCATGCACGCACACACACGCACGCATGCATGCACACACACACACACACACACACACACACACACACACACGATCACGCATTCACACACAAACACACACACACATTAACAAACACACACAAAACACACACAAAACACACACACACACTCACACACACACACACACACACACACACACAAACACATACACACACAAACACACATATACACATACACAAACACACAAATACACACAAACACGCACACACGTACACACACACATACAAACTCGCAGAAATACGCACAAACATACACATACGTACACGCACACATACTTACACGCAGAAATACGCACAAACATACACATACGTACACACACATACGCACACACACATACGCACACACACACATTTACATACACAAACACAAATACATGCACAAACATAAATACATACTCACACACACACACACTTTCACACACACACACACACACACACACACACACACACACACACACAAATACACACAAACGCACACTTACACACACACACGCACGCACACACATACACACACGTACACACATACATACATATACGCACACACACATACACACACAGCCACACAAACACAGATACACACATATACACCCACACATATACATCCACACAAATAAACCCACACATACACACACACACGCACACACACACACATACGCACACACACATACGCACATATACACACACACATGCACACGCACACACGCACACACACACACACACATACACACATACATACACACACATACATACACACACATACATACACACATACATACACACACATACACACACACATACACACGCCATACACTGAACCTACCTGCCACAGCAGGGGCAGCACGGACTCCCTGACCACACCCTGGGTGGGGACAGCCTCTAACACCTTGGCCAGCACCTGGGGGTCGGGCCGTTTGAAACCCGAGTCACGTGGCCAGAAGCGAGCCGCTTCCAGTCGAAATGCGCGCCTGTCTTCGTCCAACAGACACGTACACAGACAGTGCGCAAGCACGCACGGGTACACGCACACGTAGCGCGCAGAGCTCCACCCACTTCCGCCGCCCTCACTTCCGCTGTTGTCTGCTAAAAGCTGCGCACACGAATTCGCTTGCTCAAAGCGGAAGTCCAGCAAGCCGCCCTGAAACAGAAGTCAGTGTGTGTTTTTAATCTTCTGATACACAGCGAAAAGGCAAACATTCGTGGACTTTTACAGTCTCTATCACCAATACCATTTAGCGGCGTAATGATGTCGACTTTGCACATCTGCAGCTGCTGTTGTGTATTCGATTGATAAAGCATTACCGCAGTTCGAATCCGTAGCTTTGATGTGCGACACTTATGAAATATAATTGATTTCGCAAAAGTGCGTTAAAAACCTACGTCGCAGGGGTTCTGAATTCACATTTACTTTGCTATTGTCAGTTGAGCTGGCAATTAAGGGCACTGACCGTTCAAATTGTAAGGGAGTCATTAAAAGGAGAAAAAGGGTCTGATGTTTAGGGTGGAAAAGGATGCCATAGTAGGATGACTGAGTCCCCATGAGGCCAGGTCTCACCATTACTGACGATGAACCTTTGGCCCCAGCGCCATAGCAGCCGCAGTAATGAAGGCTCTTGCTGTTGAACTAATTTTTTTTCTCAGAAGAGACAGCTTCAAGTTTAGCACATATTCTAGACACACTGACATTAGACTCAAATGCGATATGTCTAACAAGCACGTCGTGGACACTGAATCCGCTGCTGTTCCCCACATTAAAGACGCACGCACCACCAGTTCCAGAAAGGCCGTCTCTTCCTCCAAGGAAAAATCTCCAGAGACGCCGTTGTTTTTGGTGACGGCATCGCAGTATTGTTGCCATGGTAAAACGATCACCTCGGCTTCGCGCAGGCGCAGTATGGCATCGTAGATGGCAACAGTGCCGGGTTTGACGGTGCGGTCATAGTGGGGAAACAGCGACCTGTCCAGGGCTGTCTCCAGCAGCTCCTTCCTCAGCTCGTCCAGGCCCTGGAGTTCAACACAATAGCACAGTATAATACAATACAATACTATGAATACAGTGAATATAATACAACAAAATACAATGCAATGTCATGAATACAATACAATAAATACAATACAATACAGTACAATACAATATGGTACAACACGACAACACAACACAACACAATACAATACAGCGAAGCACAACTCAACACAACTCAATACAACACATTAATATTTTATTCATCCGTGATGGTAAATTTACATGCTGATAAGGAAAGACAGAAAACAACACGGTATATATAATATTAATCTTATATACAATATATCCGAAAATAAAATGTCTCTATCATTTGGAAAAGATAGAACAACCGGTATGACGGTGATGCTGGTGTTGGTGACTGTGATGGTGGTGCCAGTTGTGATGGCAGTGTTGATTGTGGTGATAGCTGTTGTAGTGATGGTGAAATTAAGGCCTTCTCACATGTAGACACATGTCTGGCAACTTTGTCGTTGCCATTGGAAATATCGCCCTCGCAAGTCCCAAGAGCACCGTTCTGTCGAGTTACCGCCCGATAGGAACACGTTCTATTTGTTCATGTCCCTCAGACACTTCCTCGAACAGCCAATCAGATTTGTTCCTGCTTGTGACATAGTGGTAGATGTGTCTAGCGAGGTGTTCCAATGGCAGCCTAGCCTCGCTCAATTCGAAACTTCTGTGGCTTCTGCTACTTCATTTGTTAGTTGTAGGATGTTCTGACAGCTAAACGTGAATTCTTTGTACAGTTCTTCATCACTCTATCCTTCTAATGTGTGTAGTTTATTGCTGAGAACCTGTTGTCGTTACAAGGTGTGCAGCTGGCTCGATCAGTACAAAGAAAACCAAACACTGTCTGTGTTGAATGACTGGGCGGAGAGCGGAGGTCATAACGGATCTTGGATGCGATTTCACACCATACAGTGTTTTGCTTGTTTTGTTTATGGTGAACTGGATAGTTGGGGAGTAGTGAATCGAAAGGGAAGCCACATTCACTATGAGCACGATATCATGGGGAAAGTTGCAAAGACGGCCACCAACACTCTCATTTTGTCGACTACAACGCAGGTGGCCCGGGTTCACTTTCCGGCCGATGTCCTTGTCTGTATGTGTTAAAATATAAATATCTCCCCCAGCTTCTCATTTAGCTGTTTTACTGGACACAACAACAGTTTCTGTCCTTTTAACAAAACTTGCCACGTGTGAGGAGGCCTTTAGTGGTGATGGTGGAATAGGAGTGACAGTAACAGTGCTGACGTGGAAAAAGAGGAAAAGGAGCAGGAGAAGAAACGGGAAGTGGAACAGGATCAAGTACAGAAGCAGTTTGAATAGGTGGAAGCGTGGATATTTAGTAGTTGCTGCATTGAGAAAACAAATACTCAAAGATGCAGAGGAAAGAAGACAAAGGAAAACACTGGCTAGGGTACCTCCATCATTTTTCTCCACAAGCCTTCCTCTGCTTTACCTTTCTCTCACACACACACACACACACACACACACACACACACGCACACACATGTAGATTGTCGCGCTGTACGCACCAAACCTGAAAGGGAGCTAACTCTGTAGACTTTACGCGGCACTCGGTAGGGGCGTCGCAGTCGCGCTTCGCACAATCGAGCTTGGCGTGCAGCCTCGTTCTCATCCCCTCGAAATGAGTTCCCGCGATTTTCGCTTCTGTTTTTAGTCTTGGACGATGTTTCTGCCTGCTTTCCAAGCAAATTTTTCTGCAGAGATCTGAAAGGCAGATATAAGTGTGAGCAAGAACATGGAATGGGTAGAATAAATGGCGGTCTTAGTAACTAGTACTAATTAAATTAATTGTGAAGCAAAAGCAGATGTAAAGACACTGGAAGAATCCCGACGTTTCTTGCTGTATCAGTCGATTATTTAAAGGCAGGCTGGTCGCAATCATAGACGAAGAAATTTAAGGGGGAAAAAACGAATGACAAAATATTGCTGCTCTGTAATGTCATGTCATGACGACAATGAAGACGAGAACGAAGAGAGAGAGAGAGAGAGAGAGAGAGAGAGAGAGAGATTGAGAGAGAGAGAAATCTAAGATATGCAAAGAACTGATGGGGTTGGAGAGTTATTTGGGTGAGGAACAGTGATATCATAACTACTGAGTTAGCGCTACCGAGGCATTGCATGATACAACGCAGCTTTATCGGCTATGACGTCGAAGACGTGGCGACGGGAGCAAGGTCGTATGCAATTCATTCAAAGGAAATATATATATATATATATATATATATATATATATATATATATATATATATATATATATATATATAGGTGCATCATAGATGTTGTATCAACACTGACACAGCCACACAGAGGGGTAGGTGCATCATAGACATTGTACCACGCTCACACAGCCACACAGAGGGGAAGGTGCATCATAGACATTGTACCACGCTCACACAGCCACACAGAGGGGTAGGTGCATCATAGACATTGTACCAACGCTCACACAGCCACACAGAGGGGTAGGTGCATCATAGACATTGTACCACGCTCACACAGCCACACAGAGGGGAAGGTGCATCATAGACATTGTACCACGCTCACACAGCCACACAGAGGGGAAGGTGCATCATAGACATTGTACCACGCTCACACAGCCACACAGAGGGGAGGTGCATCATAGACATTGTACCACGCTCACACAGCCACACAGAGGGGAAGGTGCATCATAGACATTGTACCACGCTCACACAGCCACACAGAGGGGTAGGTGCGTCATAGACATTGTACCACGCTCACACAGCCACACAGAGGGGTAGGTGCATCATAGACATTGTACCACGCTCACACAGCCACACAGAGGGGTAGGTGCATCATAGACATTGTGAAATACGCTCACACAGTCACACAGAGGGGTAGGTGCATCATAGACATTGTACCACGCTCACACAGCCACACAGAGGGGTAGGTGCGTCATAGACATTGTACCACGCTCACACAGCCACACAGAGGGGTAGGTGCATCATAGACATTGTACCACGCTCACACAGCCACACAGAGGGGTGGGTGCATCAAAGATGTTCACCATGTATACTCATTTACCCACAGACATTTACGACACCGGGTAGCAGCGGAAATGGAATTGTCAAGATATTTGTAATCCCAGATTTCCCCCGTGTTTTGATAATACGTAACAAAGAACCGAAACACAGGACATTGATTGGCGATTCAGCAGTGCAAGTAATGGCCAGCTGTCCCTACCTGAGTGTGTCTGACTCCTCCCTGACTGCCTGACTCCACGAGTCTGCAGCCACCTGCAGTCCTCGCAGCAGTTCCTCTCCCCCCGCCTGTCTGTTGCCCTCCCCTGGGGCCCTGTCGCTCTGCGTGCCCACCACCAGCACCACGGCACCAGGGAACTGTGACAGAGCAACAGCAGGGCAGCAGTGCAGGTCATAGGTCAGAGGTTGAAGGCTACAGGTCATGTGTACAGGTTAAGCTTGGAAAACAGGGTTGAATTCCATACGTTTGAAATCAGTGAATGAAGAAGTCCATGAGATTAGACTTAAAATCCGATAGTCTGAATATAGATGTGTGCAATAACTGAACTTACAGAATTAATTATGTGTCTACATGTACTTGCTGAAGTGTCAACCATTATCCGACTTTTAAATTACTTAATTCATCATAATTATTTCCTTCAGAACGCCTGAAAGTGTTACGTAAGGACAATGATACATTCTGAATACTTCTATGTTGAACTTTTATTAAATTCGATTTTCATCTGGGTAATGATGCAAACGTTTCTGAGTTTGCTGTCGTATATAAACACATGTCATTTTCAAAGAAATATTGAGATGATTAAGAGTGCATAAGTTCGTGTGGAGAACCTTGCAGCAGTACAGATGTTTTCTTCGTCTTCACCTGTGTCAAGATTAGACGAATGACAAAAATCAGTTCTGCCCTTATTAACAGCAACATGATTTTTCCGGCTTGAGTCGACAGCAAGAAAAGGAAAATATTGACCTTGCCCTTCAGGTCCCACGTCATCTCTCACAATAGTGCCACTTGTCATCAGCAAATTGTCTGGCACCCAACAGGAAGAAAATGCCTGTCGCTTCATCAATAATGATGACAACGGCTCGCTTGGATCTCGCCTCTGTCGCTATAAGGGTCCCAAGACTCGCTTACGTCACGCCGTTCAGGGAAAGGGCGGATAACTCTCAAGCTTGTTCCGCAAGTAATGCGTCAGGATCAGTGCCTGGATGTGCAAAAAGGACAAGGGGAAGGAAGAAGGTGTCATTTGTCTTTCCTAGGAAGCTGAAGGAAACACAGTTGGTGGAAGATCCACTAATGCGACGTTACACAATGTAACCGAATTCATCTCAATGCTCCCAACCATGAGAGAGAGAGAGAGAGAGAGAGAGACAGAGAGAGAGAGAGACAGAGAGAGAGAGACAGAGAGAGACAGAGAGAGAGAGACAGAGAGACAGAGAGAGAGACAGAGAGAGACAGAGAGAGAGAGAGACTTTGACTTTGACTTGTTTATTGTTAGGCCGGCGGCCCGTCACAATGTTACAACAATTTGGGGAGCATTGACAATGTGCTACATAATAGACAAAATACATTTCGAAAACAAAGAGTATGGTAGATTGTGGCTGCTATCCATATACATATGATATTTACAGATATATTCTTAGTGGGATACATCGTCAATATGTTGCCGACGGAACTTCACGGCATAGTACATGAACATGGCAACCTTTTTCGCTTTTATATACCCTTGACCGTTTATTAGGAGTTCAATCGCAAGGTTTCTAGTATTCATGTATTCTATATAACTCTTTAGGTACCTCTCTCCAAGCTCATTTTATAGGGAGCATTTCAGCAAGAAATGAGTTTCGTCTTCAATAAAATTTCTGCAGAATGGACAGCGTTTCTCTTCATTATTGAACATATTACTTCGTAATTCTTTTCTTCCTAATCTAAAGCGCGTAAATGCTACTCTAAATTTTGTAATATTGATGTTACTTAAGTACTTTTCACAATGGAAATCATGTTTAAAGGATTTTTATAGGGCAAATCGCTCAGTGACATTGATCTTGCAATGCCATTCTTGCATATA
>JAWQFJ010015587.1:27500-43560 GCA_034096865.1 Theodoxus fluviatilis
CGCTTTAGATTAGGAAGAAAAGAATTACGAAGTAATATGTTCAATAATGAAGAGAAACGCTGTCCATTCTGCAGAAATTTTATTGAAGACGAAACTCATTTCTTGCTGAAATGCTCCCTATAAAATGAGCTTGGAGAGAGGTACCTAAAGAGTTATACATGAATACTAGAAACCTTGCGATTGAACTCCTAATAAACGGTCAAGGGTATATAAAAGCGAAAAAGGTTGCCATGTTCATGTACTATGCCGTGAAGTTCCGTCGGCAACATATTGACGATGTATCCCACTAAGAATATATCTGTAAATATCATATGTATATGGATAGCAGCCACAATCTACCATACTCTTTGTTTTCGAAATGTATTTTGTCTATTATGTAGCACATTGTCAATGCTCCCCAAATTGTTGTAACATTGTGACGGGCCGCCGGCCTAACAATAAACAAGTCAAAGTCAAAGTCTTTCTCTCTCTCTGTCTCTCTCTGTCTCTCTCTCTGTCTCTCTGTCTCTCTCTCTCTGTCTCTCTCTGTCTCTCTCTCTCTGTCTCTCTCTCTCTCTGTCTCTCTCTCTCTCTCTCTCTCTCTCATGGTTGGGAGCATTGAGATGAATTCGGTTACATTGTGTAACGTCGCATTAGTGGATCTTCCACCAACTGTGTTTCCTTCAGCTTCCTAGGAAAGACAAATGACACCTTCTTCCTTCCCCTTGTCCTTTTTGCACATCCAGGCACTGATCCTGACGCATTACTTGCGGAACAAGCTTGAGAGTTATCCGCCCTTTCCCTGAACGGCGTGACGTAAGCGAGTCTTGGGACCCTTATAGCGACAGAGGCGAGATCCAAGCGAGCCGTTGTCATCATTATTGATGAAGCGACAGGCATTTTCTTCCTGTTGGGTGCCAGACAATTTGCTGATGACAAGTGGCACTATTGTGAGAGATGACGTGGGACCTGAAGGGCAAGGTCAATATTTTCCTTTTCTTGCTGTCGACTCAAGCCGGAAAAATCATGTTGCTGTTAATAAGGGCAGAACTGATTTTTGTCATTCGTCTAATCTTGACACAGGTGAAGACGAAGAAAACATCTGTACTGCTGCAAGGTTCTCCACACGAACTTATGCACTCTTAATCATCTCAATATTTCTTTGAAAATGACATGTGTTTATATACGACAGCAAACTCAGAAACGTTTGCATCATTACCCAGATGAAAATCGAATTTAATAAAAGTTCAACATAGAAGTATTCAGAATGTATCATTGTCCTTACGTAACACTTTCAGGCGTTCTGAAGGAAATAATTATGATGAATTAAGTAATTTAAAAGTCGGATAATGGTTGACACTTCAGCAAGTACATGTAGACACATAATTAATTCTGTAAGTTCAGTTATTGCACACATCTATATTCAGACTATCGGATTTTAAGTCTAATCTCATGGACTTCTTCATTCACTGATTTCAAACGTATGGAATTCAACCCTGTTTTCCAAGCTTAACCTGTACACATGACCTGTAGCCTTCAACCTCTGACCTATGACCTGCACTGCTGCCCTGCTGTTGCTCTGTCACAGTTCCCTGGTGCCGTGGTGCTGGTGGTGGGCACGCAGAGCGACAGGGCCCCAGGGGAGGGCAACAGACAGGCGGGGGGAGAGGAACTGCTGCGAGGACTGCAGGTGGCTGCAGACTCGTGGAGTCAGGCAGTCAGGGAGGAGTCAGACACACTCAGGTAGGGACAGCTGGCCATTACTTGCACTGCTGAATCGCCAATCAATGTCCTGTGTTTCGGTTCTTTGTTACGTATTATCAAAACACGGGGGAAATCTGGGATTACAAATATCTTGACAATTCCATTTCCGCTGCTACCCGGTGTCGTAAATGTCTGTGGGTAAATGAGTATACATGGTGAACATCTTTGATGCACCCACCCCTCTGTGTGGCTGTGTGAGCGTGGTACAATGTCTATGATGCACCTACCCCTCTGTGTGGCTGTGTGAGCGTGGTACAATGTCTATGACGCACCTACCCCTCTGTGTGGCTGTGTGAGCGTGGTACAATGTCTATGATGCACCTACCCCTCTGTGTGACTGTGTGAGCGTGGTACAATGTCTATGATGCACCTACCCCTCTGTGTGGCTGTGTGAGCGTGGTACAATGTCTATGACGCACCTACCCCTCTGTGTGGCTGTGTGAGCGTGGTACAATGTCTATGATGCACCTTCCCCTCTGTGTGGCTGTGTGAGCGTGGTACAATGTCTATGATGCACCTTCCCCTCTGTGTGGCTGTGTGAGCGTGGTACAATGTCTATGATGCACCTTCCCCTCTGTGTGGCTGTGTGAGCGTGGTACAATGTCTATGATGCACCTTCCCCTCTGTGTGGCTGTGTGAGCGTGGTACAATGTCTATGATGCACCTACCCCTCTGTGTGGCTGTGTGAGCGTTGGTACAATGTCTATGATGCACCTACCCCTCTGTGTGGCTGTGTGAGCGTGGTACAATGTCTATGATGCACCTTCCCCTCTGTGTGGCTGTGTGAGCGTGGTACAATGTCTATGATGCACCTACCCCTCTGTGTGGCTGTGTCAGTGTTGATACAACATCTATGATGCACCTATATATATATATATATATATATATATATATATATATATATATATATATATATATATATATATATTTCCTTTGAATGAATTGCATACGACCTTGCTCCCGTCGCCACGTCTTCGACGTCATAGCCGATAAAGCTGCGTTGTATCATGCAATGCCTCGGTAGCGCTAACTCAGTAGTTATGATATCACTGTTCCTCACCCAAATAACTCTCCAACCCCATCAGTTCTTTGCATATCTTAGATTTCTCTCTCTCTCAATCTCTCTCTCTCTCTCTCTCTCTCTCTCTCTCTCTCTTCGTTCTCGTCTTCATTGTCGTCATGACATGACATTACAGAGCAGCAATATTTTGTCATTCGTTTTTTCCCCCTTAAATTTCTTCGTCTATGATTGCGACCAGCCTGCCTTTAAATAATCGACTGATACAGCAAGAAACGTCGGGATTCTTCCAGTGTCTTTACATCTGCTTTTGCTTCACAATTAATTTAATTAGTACTAGTTACTAAGACCGCCATTTATTCTACCCATTCCATGTTCTTGCTCACACTTATATCTGCCTTTCAGATCTCTGCAGAAAAATTTGCTTGGAAAGCAGGCAGAAACATCGTCCAAGACTAAAAACAGAAGCGAAAATCGCGGGAACTCATTTCGAGGGGATGAGAACGAGGCTGCACGCCAAGCTCGATTGTGCGAAGCGCGACTGCGACGCCCCTACCGAGTGCCGCGTAAAGTCTACAGAGTTAGCTCCCTTTCAGGTTTGGTGCGTACAGCGCGACAATCTACATGTGTGTGCGTGTGTGTGTGTGTGTGTGTGTGTGTGTGTGTGTGAGAGAAAGGTAAAGCAGAGGAAGGCTTGTGGAGAAAAATGATGGAGGTACCCTAGCCAGTGTTTTCCTTTGTCTTCTTTCCTCTGCATCTTTGAGTATTTGTTTTCTCAATGCAGCAACTACTAAATATCCACGCTTCCACCTATTCAAACTGCTTCTGTACTTGATCCTGTTCCACTTCCCGTTTCTTCTCCTGCTCCTTTTCCTCTTTTTCCACGTCAGCACTGTTACTGTCACTCCTATTCCACCATCACCACTAAAGGCCTCCTCACACGTGGCAAGTTTTGTTAAAAGGACAGAAACTGTTGTTGTGTCCAGTAAAACAGCTAAATGAGAAGCTGGGGGAGATATTTATATTTTAACACATACAGACAAGGACATCGGCCGGAAAGTGAACCCGGGCCACCTGCGTTGTAGTCGACAAAATGAGAGTGTTGGTGGCCGTCTTTGCAACTTTCCCCATGATATCGTGCTCATAGTGAATGTGGCTTCCCTTTCGATTCACTACTCCCCAACTATCCAGTTCACCATAAACAAAACAAGCAAAACACTGTATGGTGTGAAATCGCATCCAAGATCCGTTATGACCTCCGCTCTCCGCCCAGTCATTCAACACAGACAGTGTTTGGTTTTCTTTGTACTGATCGAGCCAGCTGCACACCTTGTAACGACAACAGGTTCTCAGCAATAAACTACACACATTAGAAGGATAGAGTGATGAAGAACTGTACAAAGAATTCACGTTTAGCTGTCAGAACATCCTACAACTAACAAATGAAGTAGCAGAAGCCACAGAAGTTTCGAATTGAGCGAGGCTAGGCTGCCATTGGAACACCTCGCTAGACACATCTACCACTATGTCACAAGCAGGAACAAATCTGATTGGCTGTTCGAGGAAGTGTCTGAGGGACATGAACAAATAGAACGTATTCCTATCGGGCGGTAACTCGACAGAACGGTGCTCTTGGGACTTGCGAGGGCGATATTTCCAATGGCAACGACAAAGTTGCCAGACATGTGTCTACATGTGAGAAGGCCTTAATTTCACCATCACTACAACAGCTATCACCACAATCAACACTGCCATCACAACTGGCACCACCATCACAGTCACCAACACCAGCATCACCGTCATACCGGTTGTTCTATCTTTTCCAAATGATAGAGACATTTTATTTTCGGATATATTGTATATAAGATTAATATTATATATACCGTGTTGTTTTCTGTCTTTCCTTATCAGCATGTAAATTTACCATCACGGATGAATAAAATATTAATGTGTTGTATTGAGTTGTGTTGAGTTGTGCTTCGCTGTATTGTATTGTGTTGTGTTGTGTTGTCGTGTTGTACCATATTGTATTGTACTGTATTGTATTGTATTTATTGTATTGTATTCATGACATTGCATTGTATTTTGTTGTATTATATTCACTGTATTCATAGTATTGTATTGTATTATACTGTGCTATTGTGTTGAACTCCAGGGCCTGGACGAGCTGAGGAAGGAGCTGCTGGAGACAGCCCTGGACAGGTCGCTGTTTCCCCACTATGACCGCACCGTCAAACCCGGCACTGTTGCCATCTACGATGCCATACTGCGCCTGCGCGAAGCCGAGGTGATCGTTTTACCATGGCAACAATACTGCGATGCCGTCACCAAAAACAACGGCGTCTCTGGAGATTTTTCCTTGGAGGAAGAGACGGCCTTTCTGGAACTGGTGGTGCGTGCGTCTTTAATGTGGGGAACAGCAGCGGATTCAGTGTCCACGACGTGCTTGTTAGACATATCGCATTTGAGTCTAATGTCAGTGTGTCTAGAATATGTGCTAAACTTGAAGCTGTCTCTTCTGAGAAAAAAAATTAGTTCAACAGCAAGAGCCTTCATTACTGCGGCTGCTATGGCGCTGGGGCCAAAGGTTCATCGTCAGTAATGGTGAGACCTGGCCTCATGGGGACTCAGTCATCCTACTATGGCATCCTTTTCCACCCTAAACATCAGACCCTTTTTCTCCTTTTAATGACTCCCTTACAATTTGAACGGTCAGTGCCCTTAATTGCCAGCTCAACTGACAATAGCAAAGTAAATGTGAATTCAGAACCCCTGCGACGTAGGTTTTTAACGCACTTTTGCGAAATCAATTATATTTCATAAGTGTCGCACATCAAAGCTACGGATTCGAACTGCGGTAATGCTTTATCAATCGAATACACAACAGCAGCTGCAGATGTGCAAAGTCGACATCATTACGCCGCTAAATGGTATTGGTGATAGAGACTGTAAAAGTCCACGAATGTTTGCCTTTTCGCTGTGTATCAGAAGATTAAAAACACACACTGACTTCTGTTTCAGGGCGGCTTGCTGGACTTCCGCTTTGAGCAAGCGAATTCGTGTGCGCAGCTTTTAGCAGACAACAGCGGAAGTGAGGGCGGCGGAAGTGGGTGGAGCTCTGCGCGCTACGTGTGCGTGTACCCGTGCGTGCTTGCGCACTGTCTGTGTACGTGTCTGTTGGACGAAGACAGGCGCGCATTTCGACTGGAAGCGGCTCGCTTCTGGCCACGTGACTCGGGTTTCAAACGGCCCGACCCCCAGGTGCTGGCCAAGGTGTTAGAGGCTGTCCCCACCCAGGGTGTGGTCAGGGAGTCCGTGCTGCCCCTGCTGTGGCAGGTAGGTTCAGTGTATGGCGTGTGTATGTGTGTGTGTATGTGTGTGTATGTATGTGTGTATGTATGTGTGTGTATGTATGTGTGTGTATGTATGTGTGTATGTGTGTGTGTGTGTGCGTGTGTGCGTGTGCATGTGTGTGTGTATATGTGCGTATGTGTGTGTGCGTATGTGTGTGTGTGTGCGTGTGTGTGTGTATGTGTGGGTTTATTTGTGTGGATGTATATGTGTGGGTGTATATGTGTGTATCTGTGTTTGTGTGGCTGTGTGTGTATGTGTGTGTGCGTATATGTATGTATGTGTGTACGTGTGTGTATGTGTGTGCGTGCGTGTGTGTGTGTAAGTGTGCGTTTGTGTGTATTTGTGTGTGTGTGTGTGTGTGTGTGTGTGTGTGTGTGTGTGTGTGAAAGTGTGTGTGTGTGTGAGTATGTATTTATGTTTGTGCATGTATTTGTGTTTGTGTATGTAAATGTGTGTGTGTGCGTATGTGTGTGTGCGTATGTGTGTGTACGTATGTGTATGTTTGTGCGTATTTCTGCGTGTAAGTATGTGTGCGTGTACGTATGTGTATGTTTGTGCGTATTTCTGCGAGTTTGTATGTGTGTGTGTACGTGTGTGCGTGTTTGTGTGTATTTGTGTGTTTGTGTATGTGTATATGTGTGTTTGTGTGTGTATGTGTTTGTGTGTGTGTGTGTGTGTGTGTGTGTGTGAGTGTGTGTGTGTGTTTTGTGTGTGTTTTGTGTGTGTTTGTTAATGTGTGTGTGTGTTTGTGTGTGAATGCGTGATCGTGTGTGTGTGTGTGTGTGTGTGTGTGTGTGTGTGTGTGCATGCATGCGTGCGTGTGTGTGCGTGCATGCGCGTGTGTGCGTGCGTGTGTGTCTTTCTGTCTGTGGGTCTGTCTTTCTGTGTGTCTCTGTGTCTGTGTGTTTGTGTGTCTGTCTGTCTATCTGTCTGTCTGTCTGTCTTTAAACTGTCTGTCTGTCAACTGACTCGATTTGTGGTGAAGGGTCGGCTCCAACTGCTGGAAACTAGCGCTGTCAACAACAGGTACTATCCAGAAACATACACGAACGAGTGTTTACTGTGTGGATTTCGTACGGACACAAATTCTCACGCACTAAATGGATGTGGGAGACTGCGGGGTCTGTACACAGAGCGACACGATCGTTGTGTGGAGCTCGTACTGCAGGAACTCACCAAGTCGGTGCTGACAGCATACTGTGAAGTGTTCCACAATCAGCCAGTGGCTCTGCACGGAGAGTCCATAGACATTTGCAAACCAGACATTTGTCTATTAGACTATAGTCAATCAGTCGCTTTCATTGTTGAAATGTCCAACCCTTTTGATGTATTTCTGGACGCATGTTATAAACATGTTCAACAAATACATGCACTTTTACGTGTTTTTGCAGAGTCAGCATGTATTTTTCAACCGTTTTGCACGTGCCACATTTGCTGTGGGCGTGAAGGAACCCTATATGAAGCGTCAGTTTTTCCTATCAGAAGAGAGGGTGGGGGATTGGCACCACATTTCGTCGTTGCGGTGTGTGTGATTCCTTGCTGAGCGGTGTCTCAGGGGGCCGTTTGCGCCCGGTTGGCAAGTCCTGGTTTTGGTTTGCCGGTCTCTTTACTGGTGTTGTAAAGAGGGGAAGATTTTTCTTTGTGTCTCGTCGTCAGGCCTTTAACCGTGACATTGTGACGGTTTGAAGGCTGTTCTTCTTTGTGATCTCATCTCATATTAGTCTTGCCGTGCCTGCGAAGGTCCGACGTCTGCTGACGAAGTCAGAGTCACTGACAGCGCCGAGCTTCCAGAACGGCAAGTCCCTCATTTTTTTTCTTGTGTGCGCCTATGGTATGGGTGCAGGGCCGTCACGGCTGACGGATCTGGACGTTGTTGACTTGAGTTGAAGTTCATGAAGAGGTGATGTGCACTTTGAAGTGGATTTGCAATATTGTAGAAATCATTGTAGTAATTAGAGGTATTGTTTGTTCTTTGGCAAGATTTGTTGTGAACTTACTGTTGGGAGGTTCTAGCAGATTACAATCAGTGTGGCGGGGTGACAACCATTGTTGGTTTGAATTGGAAGTATCGTTTGTTCTTTGGCAAGATTTGTTGTGAACTTACTGCCAAGAGGTTCTAGCAGATTGCGATCGGTGTGGTGGGGTGATAATCATTGTTGATTTGAATAGGAAGTATTGTTTGTTCTTTGGAGAGGTCTGTTGTGGTTTTACTGCTAGAAAGTTCTGGCAGATTGCAAATGGTGTGGTGGGATGATAAACATTGATGATTTGAGTTGAATTATTGTTTGTTCTTTGGAGAGCTTTTGTTGTAGATTTGTGCTGGAGTGTTCTATCATATTGGTAATTGACGAGTGAGGTGTGGAATTTTATTTGCATTGACTGATTCTTTCTTGTATTATGTTATTAAATTGCTATATTTGGTTTATGTCTAGTGTGGCATTGTTTTGAATAGAGTGTTAAGTTTTTGGGACAAACGGGCAATTTCCTCTAAAAACATAAATGTCTGCACGGGACTAATATTCCATCAGTAGTCAACCACCCGGGCTGTGACAGATTGGGGGCTCGTACGGGATCCGAACCCAAGACCTCTCGCATCCCAAGCAAGAATCATACCCCTAGACCGACGAGAGCATCATAGACAAAGTCCGGAGGGCTCAACCTCCAACTACCCGGAAAGAGACAGTCCTGTCTTGGGTTGGTGAATTACTATCGGAAGTTTGTACCCAACTTTGCTGAGATAGCTCTTCCATTGACTGATCAGACCAAGCGTTCAGCACCAAACGGGTTGAAGTAGGACCTACACGCCGACACCGCCTTCGAGGAATTGAAAGGGAGACTCTGCGCACATCCTATCCTCATTTTGCTCGACTGGAACAAGGACTTTATTGTCCGTACTAATGCATCTGAACAAGGGCTAGGACCAGTATTGTTCCAAGAAAAGGATGACTTACTGCAACCTGTAACATTCCTGAGCAGGAAACTCTCCCAAGCAGAGGTCAACTATTCAACCATCGAGAAGGAAATCTTAGCTATTGTTTGGACCTTTGGAAAGTTGAACGTCTACTTGTTTGGCAGGGAATTCACGCTAGAAACTGACCATCAACCGCTCTGGTATCTCCAGACCATGAAAGCCTCCAACGGACGTTTGACCCGTTGGGCTCTGCAGCTCCAGGACTTCAATTTCAGGGTCACAGTAATACCAGGAAAGGAGAACCTTGGGGCTAACTTTTTGAGTCGTATTTGAATGATCGATCTGACCCAAGGGTCAGACCTAGGGGGGAGGTCTGTCACGACTCAAATATGTAGAGGAACTTAAAATTTTGCTTCCAGTTTTTTTTAACCAGAGAGGGGAAAAGGAAACATTTGATGACCTAGCCGATCTCATGCTCCAAGAACAGCTCTGTGAGATGATGAACGCCAGTCTAGCTACAGCAGTACAAACTAAAGCTCCCAACGACGTAGAGACGGTGGCTGACATTGCTGACCGTCATTTGGAGGCCAGGTTGGCCACTGAGGTCCCAGCACCCATGGGGCGAAATCAGGGCGAGGGAATTGCCACGACACCTGTCTCCAGTGAATGAAGTGGACACTACAGCTCCAAGGGGAATGCTAGAAGCAACTGGTTGTTGGCATTGCGGTGATCCCGGGCATGTTAAACGTCGTTGCCCGCCTCTGAACAAGACGCTGAAACCTAGAAACCTTGTCACCCAGGTACACTTTGTATCTGTGGGGACTACCGTTGACAGCAGGGTCTGCTTTCCTGTCCACAACAGAACGGTGACAGTGAACGGGAGGGAGGTGAATGCAATAAGAGACACCGGAAGCGACCGGATTCTCGTTCCCTCACATCTCGTCCTTCCACAAGATTATACGGGACAGGAGATCCTAGTGCAGTCCATTCACGGGACCCGATCACACCCTCTTGCTAGAGTCCAACTCGGTGCTGACTTTTTCTCAGGTAGCACGGAGGTAGTAGTGATTGAAGACTCATCGCTGCCCGTCATCCTGGGAAATAGCTGGCATGATCCTGAAGGAGGTGAAAAACCTATCCCAGTGCAAGTGACTGCCTCGCCAGTTCAGACAAGGGCACGGAGAGCACGCTGAGAAGCTGCGTGTCAAATGAGACAATCTCTGGTGGGTGACGTCACTCCGGAGAAGCTCGCTGCTGAGCAACAGTCTGATACAACACTAGAGAAGCTGCGCAGGCTCGCTCAGAAATCCGATGACACCAGGCCAACGCAATGTCGGATGATGAGGCAGATCCTCTACCGTGAGCATGAGGGTAAGCAAGGAAACCAGTTCCCCCACCTGTCCGACCTGGACCTGACTGTTGAAGCCAAAGAGACGATCACCAGCAGCCATGGCACCATGTCTTCAGAGCATGCCTATTCCTTCATGTCCAAAGCCAGCACCAGCATGTCGCCAAGGAAGCGTCAAAGGAAACCCCCGTTGGTGCCAAGGCAGCTTGAGGGACCAGTGCTGAAGCTCTCTGAGACTGCCGGGGCCAACCTGAAGGAGCAGATGATAGAGGGCGTACTGCTGGAAGACCCCTGGATGAGACTCGGCACATCTGGCGATTCCTGCAGGCCTGCCAGCCCCACTACGAGGAAAAGTACTTGGAGGTTGAAGAGAGTGATCATGCTTTGATTCGTGGAAAAACAGCCAGAGCAAGGAAAGAGAAGCAAAGGAAAATGAAGAACAAAGAGATGAAGAAGAGGGAGAGGAAACTGAGTGAAGATGGTGTGACCTCTAAGAAGAGGATCAAAGAAGAGGGTTTTGAAAAGTTTAAGAAAAAGATCAAAGTAAAAGATAAACCAAATGGTGGGATGGACTCAAAGGAAATTCACACTAGAGACCGATCACCAACCATCTGTCATGGTTGGGGTGGGTGGAAGGTGGCTCGACCCCCAAACGGACAGTGGAAAAAAATAATAAAGGGAAAATCCTTCCTCAGTCACTAATCACACTTAAAGACAATGATGCCACAACCAAATCCGGCGTAAAACAAGACCAACTCAATTACTCAAACATCTTTCAAACAAAACTTTCACGAACATACAAATGAAAATGAAAGAAGAAAAGAAAACAGATAGAAAGAGATAGAGAGATAGAGAGAGATAGATAGAGATAGATAGAGATAGATAGAGATAGATAGAGATAGAGAGATAGAGAGATAGAGAGATAGAGAGATAGAGAGATAGAGATAGAGAGATAGAGATAGATAGATAGAGATAGATAGAGAGAGAGAGATAAAGAGATAGAAAGAGATAGAGATAGAGAGATAGAGAGATAGAAAGAGATAGAGAGATAGATAGAGAGAGATAGATAGAGATAGATAGAGATAGATAGATATAGAGATAGAGAGATAGAGAGATAGAGATAGAGAGATAGAGAGATAGAAAGAGATAGAGAGAGATAAAGAGATAGAAAGAGATAGAGATAGAGAGAGATAGAGAGAGATAGAGAGAGGTAGAAAGAGATAGAGAGCGATAAAGAGAGAGAGATAGAGAGAGATAGAGAGATATAGAGAGAGATAGAGAGAGATAGAGAGATCGATAGAGAGAGATCGATAGAGAGAGATCGATAGAGAGATAGAGATAGAGAGATATAAAGAGATAGAGAGAGATGGAGAGATAAAGAGAGATAGAGAGATAGAGAGAGATTGAGAGAGAGAATGAGAGAGATTGAGAGAGAGAAGATTGAGAGAGAGGTTGAGAGAGATTGAGAGAGATATTGAGATAGATATTGAGATAGATATTGAGGGAGGGAGAGAGGGAGAGAGGGAGAGAGAGATGGAAAGATGAAGAGATGGAGAGGTAGAGAGATAGAGAGACAGAGAGAGAGACAGAGATATAAAGGTAGAGAGAGACAGAGAGAGATATAGAGGTAGAGAGAGAGACAGAGAGATACAGAGACAGAGAGACAGAGACAGAGAGACAGAGAGAGACAGATAGAAATAGAGATAGATAGAAATAGAGACAGATAGAGATAGATAGAGATAGATAGATAGATAGATAGATAGATAGATAGATAGATAGATAGATAGATAGATAGATAGAGAGATAGAAAGAGAGATAGATAGATAGATAGATAGATAGATAGATAGAGAGAGAGATAGATAGATAGACAGACAGACAGACAGACAGACAGACAGACAGACAGACAGACAGACAGACAGACAGACAGATAGATAGATAGATAGATAGATAGATAGATAGATAGATAGATAGATAGATAGATAGATAGATAGATAGATAGATAGATAGATAGATAGATAGATAGATAGATAGATAGATAGATAGATAGATAGATAGATAGATAGATAGATAGATAGATAGATAGATAGATAGATAGATAGATAGATAGATAGATAGATAGATAGATAGATAGATAGATAGATAGATATAGAGAGATATAGAGAGACAGAGATAGAGAGACAGAGATACAGAGAGAGACAGACATACATACACAGAGAGACAGAGATACAGAGACAGAGAGAGAGACAGAGACAGAGAGATAGAGATAGAGACAGATAGAGATAGAGATAGAGAGAGATAGAGAGAGAGATACACAGAGAGAGACGTGTGTGTGTGTGTGTGTGGTGAAGGTGCTGCAATGTATTAGATCTTCGTATCTTCCAGATGTTGTGCCAGTCGTCTCCACAAGTGCGTTGCCTCATTGCATGATGCAGTAATGGGGCAGTCGCTTTTTGAAGAGTTGCTGAGTGAATACTGGTTGATGTGGGTAGCTGTAAAGAGTATTTAAGCAGGGCAGCATTAGAGCAGTTAGAAGGGGCGAGAGCGCGAGAAGATAGGTGAATGTGAAAAGTCCTCCATAAGGAGTTATCGAATCCTCTATGCGATTGTGCCCTTCAGTGATGTGTACTCCAGAGAGTGTACACGTGAACTACAACGTTCTAGGTGAGACAGTTAAGAGGAGACAAGTGAAAGGGCGACAGAAGACACGTAAAAGAGCGCGGCTAAATAAAGGGCTAACTTAATAGCCCGAATGTCAGTCGGGTGAACCGGCGTTCGGGGATCTCGCCGAACCTGCGTTCGTTCTCAATAGAGCGCGCCAAGACTGCTTGTCGTTCGGGTGTGTTCGGATGGTTTCGGCGAAATGTGTGTCGAGGCCTAATTGATCAAACGAACTTGACGGAAGTGACGACTCATATTATTGTCATGGAGGTCACGGAAGAGAAACTGTGGCGTACTTAGTGAGGGTCTGTGCTCTCAGATTGCTGTCTAGTATCATATAAACCGATTTGTGTGAGCTATTATTTTCTATACAACATCTGATGCAAAGAGGATCATAGATGCATGTATATTCTTATTCTTATCTTTGATTCTGGTCGAAATCCTTCTGGTCGAAACTATAGCAGTCGTCGCCAATGCGAGTACTGTCATTCTTATTGTAAAAGTATGGTTTATATAGCGATTTATCGGCCAAACCAAGTTGTCAAACCGCTCCCCCTTCTCACGCAGTCCCCCAGTCTTCATTGTCGTCGTCGTCGCCAACCGGGCGTTGTTGTTATTTTAATAGAGGCGAACGCACAGCGTCAGCGAGAGAGTTGATACGAGCCCAGCCAAGCTTCGCGCACTTCTATTTATAGCTGACGCGCGGACCTCAGCGACACCAGGAAAGATTATAAATACATTGTTGTCCTCGAACCTGCCTTTGGCTGAAAACGGTCCACACAGAGGGCGAGAGGTCATATCAGAAAAGGCGTCGACAGACGTACCGTTTTTCAAGCCGATTTTGCTGCCGATCCGGTCTAGACCGTTGTGTAAAAATCGGGTTGATAGCAACACGCAACGATGCAGTCGAGCCTGCCAACAGATGCTTCGCCGTGTAGATGCGTCGACCTGCATTTCCATTTTTAAAATGTAGGAGCTTTCACGACCTATTGATGCATTCAACATACAGCTTTGATAAATTAATGCTGTTCATGGCTTATATTTTCTTTGGATGGGTTTCTAGTATCCCCAAATACAGCGTTTTCTGTGCGAAGCGTAGACATGTCCGCCATTTAATTGTGAAATTGTCGCGAGAACGCCAACAAAAGCTCCTCCTCGTCAGAAGAGTCGGTTTCTCAGCCAATGAGAAGCCAGCTCCCAAAACATGCGCTGCAAGCAAATTTTTGCCCGACACGTGCTCGCCGAACCAGAGCGAGCGTGGCTGTCGGGGTGTTCGGCGCGCACGCTCACGGGCAGTTAAGGGCGAACACAGTTCGGGCCGAACGATTTGGTCGGGCGAAAGCTGTTCGGGGCATTCGCCGATACCCCGTTCGGGCTATTAAGTTAGGCCTTAATGGATGCACCAGTGATTGATCAATAAGCAATCCAATCAAAAGGTACAAGACAATGCACGAAAATAAAGTAACAATCACAGTTTATTGTACAACCAATTATTGTAGAACGTACTCCCACAATGCAGGATCAAACAATAATCAACACACACAAGAAAACAGAAAATAGAAACTAGTCTCGTCTGTGGTAACGCGCCACAAATCCAAGCAGTGAAGTAACGAGATCAAAACAAGTTTCCACTACAATTAATCGCAAACCAAGTGCGCCACAAACCCGGTACTGCAGGAACACGGTAGAAATAAGTTCTCTCCTGCAATTACACAACACGGAGCGCTAAATTAGAAACGCGGGAATAGCAACAAGTTTCCCTTCAATTCAGAACAAGAACTCTGACATTAAAAAAGTAGGAACAAGGATCACCCCTTTTTGCAATCAAGAACACGAACTATAACACAAAGAAATGTAGGGACAAGAATGACCGCTTTTCAATCAAGAACAATAACTAAGGCAATAATGTAGGAACAAAATCACACCATGCACTACAATGCCTGTAATACTGAACCGAGATGGAACCAAATCTCCCTAGCAATTATCATTAATATATCACAAACTCCACAATACAAGCATAAGGTGGAAATATATTTCCCCTTCGATCGTTTGACAAAATGGCACAAATCTGGCAATGCAGGAACAAAGCGGAACTTAATTTCCCCTGCAATTACCCACAATACGCCCGACTATTATAATCAACAACAATTAGCAGCAGAACAACAACCACAAAGAAAACTCTTGTGTCTAAAACGACCAGTCTTGCATCTCAGAAAACATGTCGTTTGTCTCTAGAAACCTGTCGATAATCCCAAAATCGCACCGTTCTCTCAGTAGACCTCTATGTATTAAGTGTATGCCAAGTGTTCACTTTTGTCTCCAGGGTGACGGCTGTCTTTTGCGGTTCCAGGAGCACTGTCTGAGCGAGGAGCAGGTGCTGCTGGTGGTGGAGGTGCTCTACGGACTGGGACTGCTGGTGCCCGGAGGGATGGCCAAGTCACACTGTGAGGGACTGGCGCTCCCAGACTTCCCCCGGCTCTCCGTGCAGAGGTGCCACGCCCTCACGCTCCTTGACCTCCTCCCTGACGTCAGACCTGTAAGTGCTCGGCCGCGTTGCATACACGCGAGGACTCGCGAGGCATAGACCGGTGTCAACATATGTCAGCATTTGGTTGACTGCCTTTACATCGGCTTTCATAATGTTGACACATGTTGACACCGGTCTATTTCTCGCAAGATCTTGGCTCTCCTCGCGTCTATGCAGCACGCCCCAGTCCTTCATCAGAAACCCCCCCAGTCGCTCGCCTCCTCTCTAAAATGCAAGTTGTCAGCTTTCCTGGTTTTGCTCTCAAAAGACTGCATCGCTAGAACGAAAATGAATGCGCTGTAAGTTTCAGTTGTTTATGAGCTCAGAGACTTGTATTTGTTCCTTTATTGTTCCAAATCATTTCTTAAAATGTCCACTAACGAAAGATTCTAGAGCAGCTGACCATACTTAAACAACTTCTTTATGGCAATCTTTTGCACTTCATTTTGCCTTTACTGATATTTCCAGAGTACTACATCTGATTTTAGATACTGTTCTGGC